>JAGDQP010014798.1:0-35550 GCA_022664845.1 Lepisma saccharinum | reverse complement strand
ATTGCCTTTCTCGAAATATTACGGATATGAAGACCACGCGTGTATCCAAAAGTCCAGCAAACATAAACTAGGAAATATCATTTTTCAAGGAGGAATTACAGGACAACTCAGTAAACTGGTCTTCTTCATTTGGTGACAAGCTTATTTTCATTGTTTAGAAACGGCATTGTCTTCATTCAATTGTTTTCTCGTTGGAAATCGAAAAGTAAGTTCTTAACTGGGAACCCAAAGAAAAAGCCTTCATGCTCTCATAATCTTCATTTGGAAGTTATGTTTCACCTGTTGACAACATAACTTCGTCAACAGGTGGGAAAGTAAACATATCCCTTATCGTCGATTCGGAGAGCTCAATCTTTTTTTTTTTTAATTGTGACCTCAATTTTTCTTGCACTGAAAATACATTGACACTGTAACCTTGGAGACTTGATTTTAATGTATACAGAAATTACAAAAATTCTGACAAATAAGGAAATGTCAAAAGTCAAGAAGAGTCACGAACTAAATTCTCGTCACACATCAAACTATTGAGGACCCCTTACATGCTTGTCACGGACCCTAGGTTAGGAACCACTATGTTAGAAGATTTTATTAGTACAGCTATTTAAATGTACTAATTTAAATAGTAATTTGAATGTAATTTTATGTTTATTAACAAGTCACACCATATGCATTAAATGTACTGGTATTCTTCATGATTATTCCATAATTATCCACATAGCAGAGTACGTCCCTGGGACGTCCCATTTAGATCCCATTACCGTCAGAATGGTCCTGCTCCCATAGCGTTGTCCTAAGGACGTCCATGGGATAACTGTGTGGGCAATACAAACAGTTCATCCCGTATGGATGTCCCCCGGAAAGCCATGCGGGATTACCTACCTGGAATTTCTATAAATTAAATCGACCTTACTATTGTTATTATTTAATTAATTATAACTATACGAAGGATATGCCTTCGTATAGTTATACGAAGGATTAATTATAACTATACGTCCCATGGATGTAAACGGGACTTAAACAGGACGTCCTACGGACGTCCCGATATCCTGCCAGGAGATCCGTCAGATATCCCTGGGACGTCATTTTGCTATGTGGGTAATTATTAATACTTATGTTAGTTCAATGCACTTTAAAAAAATGGAAAGGAATTTACTTTTAGGCTGTATTTGTTCGAACCGGACTCTCGTTTTACCTACAAAAACGAATTTACCAGGCTGTGCTCTTAACAAAGGTTGAGAACCATTGGTCTAAACCAATACACATGCCTACTTAGATTATGGCCATAATTGTATAAGTAAATGTGGAAGTTATCTTCTGTGAGTAAACATGAGAAGGAAACAAAAAGAAACGCGAAAATTTGAAGACCGTGGTTGAAAAATAAGTGCGAGATATGCTATTCATGTTGCAACTGTAAAAATACTTAAATCATGGATGGACATTGGAAGCGGTATTTATGCAATAAGAGGCCTAGAAATATAGTCCAATGAGATTCTGATTGAAGATCAGTTCATTGGAACGTGAGAGGTGGTCCGAAGAATCATTTCTGTGCTTTTTTAAATACTTTCTTTAACTGTGATGATCGAACAAAGTTCTGTCGAAACGTTGGGTGGAACATTCATTGAGCCGAGCCGAAGGTAAGAATAATGTCGTGTTCTTCATTTGTTTAATTTACAAAAGTCGCATTGTGTCAGTATGATGGAAGTCGTGATGTAACAAGTGGTTACAATTCAAGTGATCTTACTGCGGTAATGAACGTAGGACTTGGTAGATGTACTTCGTTGAGACAATGCAGAAGCGATTCATGCTGAAAGCAAAATAGTTCAAACTTACTAGCATCACATTTTTGTACAGTGCCACATTTTTACGTGGTAGAGAAAATTTGTAACGGGTGGTGGTATGGAAATAAGACTTATGATGTAAAAGTGACACCTTTTCTATGAACACCGTGTTGTTCTGGAAACTGATGTTATCAAAATGTCCTCTCAGGACCTCTGTGGGATGAAGCTCGGCTTGTAGATGTTTACTCTTTTATCAAGAGCCAAAGTCTTATGCTTGTAGAGCTCTTATATTAGACTATAATCCCCGGTAATCCAGGGTGCAGTCAGTGATTCCCCCAGACCACCCCCTGTGGGGGGGTGTTTATCCCCCAAAGCCTCGACACCCCCCAACCTTAAAATTTTTGCTGTGAATAGTCGATAGAAACTGTACAAAACTTAACTTATTGCCTCCCAATTTTGATTTTCCCCCCCCCCCAAACTGAAAATCCTGGCGGAAACCCTGGGTGCAATAGTCTAAATAGCAATAGCTAATAATACTTACTATGAAATTAAAAGCAAGATAAAGATGCTACCAGATATTTATTAAAGGAACGTCCCCGGTAATCAAGGGAGCGAACCTTTCAATATGAATAAATACATGAGTCGGTTTCACAGGGTATACAAGTCCTTTTATAGATGTTGATATAACAGTGACATATAATGTTACATGCTTGGATCGAGTCCAGCTGGTATTCTGATCTTTAACCAGTCAGGATTAAATTTCCACATCACCTAAACAACATCCTGGGGTAACTATTTACAACATAATATTGGATTAGTTCGTGGACACAATGTTCGAAAAAGCGTCTCGTTTCAGACTGAGTTGTATTCAATGACGTATCCAAATGCTTTATACAATGCTAAGTATTCTGCAATATAATTATGCATTGCTATGGGAATATGTTCATAGCTTTGTAACCACAAAATATATTAACTTCAAACTTTCAGCGTTTGTATATTCCATGCGAGGGTATCTTTGAAGAGTAATTATACTCATGTGCGTGGCCATCGCGCATGAATATAAGCCTTTACAAATTGGAACTTTTTTTTTTGTCCCAGTACAAATCGTTTCCACATTGTCTCATTACCATATCTAGCAAGTATCAATGTCCTACGTTCATTATATTCCACTGTGAGTAGGGGTATTTGAAATACAACCACCTGTACCAAGAAGACTTCTTTGTACTGCTTGCACAAAACTAGTTTGAGCACACTTGAATGTATCTTAGGAATACGAAATATGAAATTACTTCCTTGGTAGGATTAAATGATCTCAGATATACCAAATATTAAAATTATATGTTCTATGAAAGCTTTCTGATGAAATGTATTCTGGACGCTTCTCGCACACTTAGTTTATAGCGATTTCTTTTGAATTTATTTTAAGACCTTTAGGCAACTATGTCTCAGGCCATATAGCGATTTCTTTCCAAACACATTTTGTATCACAAGTTTACAACCAGAGCTGAAACGGGTGGAGTTTTGGACCGGGTCTATGCTTAAGACCCGATTTCAATCCAATGACCTTGAAGGCAAAGCAGAGTCCTTTCTAGGTAGATTTCGAAGAAAAATCTACCTATTGAGATCGGTACCATGTCATATATATATATATGCACGCTAGCGGCCATAATTTTGAAGATATTTGAACCAAATTTTATTATGTTATTTCTAGGCTTAATAGCTCGGCTAAGTTCGTTAATGAGCAAAATTGGCCCAAGGGGGTGGTTGGGGGAGGGTTGTAATTTTGTATATATTTATATATATATATATATATATATATCAGTCCGTATGGAGTTTATAGGGAAACTTTGTCTGCATAACTTATAGTACTCCCTAAGAAGTTTAAGGTAACACCAACGATTCAGGGGTTGTGGGGGTACGAGTGAGGATGGGGGTGGAAATTCGAAATTTTTAAAACCATGCCTTGTGGGGTAACGTTGAAAATCTCTTGATGATTAATCTATAAATCAATAACTAGTTTCTCGATAGCGCTCATATTTCGTTAGGGGTATATAAGGTGGCGGGTTTCATTGGGCCTGTTAATTTCAATTGGAATATTACTGCATTCAGTTCTAATAACAAATAGTTTGCACGGTAATTAGTTAACCTATTAGGGTAATTAGTTACCGTATTTATAATTTTATAATGGAAATAAAATGATAAAAATATATTTACTTAAAGTGTTTTCATTCTTCACTTACCCCAATGAATTCAATCAAAAACACTTCGAAATCTACCTCAGCCTGTAGGCCTGCCGAAAGGATTTTTTTTTTATTCTTTCCTTATTATACAATGCTGTGTTTGAACAGTGTCTCTTTCAGGGGCTACCTGGGCTGTTTGTTACTCCCCAGAGCACGAGAAATACGACGCCGAGATTTTTTAGTTCATTAATCTTTATACAGAAAACTATATTTTCAACAACCACAATAAATAATTTGTATTTAAGTGTTTTCCTGTCAGTTAATAATTTGTGATCATATGTTACGGTGACTATACACTCCCGGTTACCGGAGAGATTCCACGGATTAAGATATTTATTCACGGCTATTGCCCCTCCTCCTCCCTTCCGGTTTGAAGAATAAATATCCTTCGAAAAATTTTGTCTCGTTTAGGAAGAAACATTCGAAAACGACTTCTGTCTAGGGCTACCAGATGCACTCTTTTCAGGGGGCCGTCCTAATTTTGTATTCCCTACCTTCTCGCTAAATCCTTGAAGTGTACTCCTTTCCTTACTTCTCTATTCTAAAATCATATTAGGAATATTCTGATTGACTTAAGAGGGCTCCTCGCTCCAGCCCCTCCATTTTTAATATGTTTCAAAATATTAAAAAAATGTAAATTTATAACCCACTAGAACTTACAAATTACTATGAAATGCAATGGACAGCGATCTCGAGATCTTGTCGATTGATGAGTACTCAGACTTCAATTAAATAATGACGTCATAATCTTTGAAAACGTATCACTCGTCAATGCATAGGGTCTCGAGATCGCTGTCCATTGCATTCCATAGTAATTCCTAAGTTCTAGTGCGCTATGAATTTACATTTTTGATAATACTCTTAGTTTTTGAAATATTTTGAAAAATGTTAAAAATGGGAAGGTTGGAGCGAGGAGCCCTCTTAACCACTTATTATCTCTAAATTCCAAATTCAAGGAGTATTTTTTTTTTAAATTATTAAGTAAAGAGTAATCTTTTATGTAGCTGTGGGGATAAAAGAAAAAGTAGCAAAGTTTTGCAACAAGGAAGAAGTGAAATTATTCCGATCCTGGCCGGAATCACTGAAAAAATATGGTCACCGTTTCATATGTGAGTATAATTATAGAGTAAATCATATTTAGCCATATAATACATAAATCATACTACATATACTGTATTTTGCTGTGTATAATGCGTACTTTTGTGCCCGCATTTTTAAGGGTAATATAAGGATGCGCATTTTGCAAGGGTAGTCCTTATACCATATCTATATAAATACTTTTAATTCCTTTATTTAAGTGTTTATGAGTAAGGAGTGTTATTCTAGAAAACAATAAGACATTCTTATACAAAATCAATGATTCCGCCCTGGAGAAAACCCCCCAACTTTAAGATTTTTGCGGTCAAAAATCGATAGAAACTGTGCAAAACTCCACTTACACCCTCCCAATTTCGACTTTACACTCCGAAACTAAAAATTCTGATATGAATCGCTATAGAAAATAATTCCCTGGACTATGATAATCGGATTTGTTGACTTTAAAACATTTTTTTTTTTTTTTAATGCGACATAGTTTCCGCGAAAAGTGAAAAATCGCCGCTATTTTCCAAAATGGCGGCCGTAGCACAACTTTGATTTCTGGGAACTTTTAATATGTTACTTGAGTGGCCAAATAATATATGTATACCAAGTTTCATGATTTTAAGATTTTTTTGTTTTACCTAATTTTCATAAAATTACTACATACGTTAGATATGTTCCACGGAAACATTGTCGGTCCAAGTACCGTATTTTCTTGTACTATATTTTGTTAAAAGAAACTAAAATTCCTTTATAATACAGAATAAACAAGGAATTACAAACAAATAAAAGTAACAAATGAAAAATTACCTGAAAACGAAAGTTTTTTTCCCCCTAAAAGTTTGACCCAAAAACCTGAGTGTGCATTACGCTCCGGGTGCATTATACAAGGCAAAATACGGTAAATTATGATGAAATGTGAGCTCACGTCTCAAGAAATCTCACAAATTACAATATTGATTCAAGCCATAGAAATAAGACCAGGTCAATTTGCCACGAATGTTCCGTCGTGAGACGCGCAAACATATATAATTACTTCTCTAATTAAAAAAAAAGAAAAAAAAAAAGTCATGCACCTTCCGAACCGCACCCGATGTGTGTAACAATGCCCTTGTATTGTCACAAGACGTTAATTCACGTTCGAATTTTATTTTGTAATATTTCTCGCATAAGAAGCTTTCAAAATGAATTTGCAACTTTGTAAGGGCTTGTCAAGGGCACCTTTTCTGAAATTTCTACAGGAAAGTACTTCTAACACTATGTATAAAGTGGTGATTTTTCGATTCATAAGAGCTATGTTCGATTAGAAAATAATAGAGTACAACATATTGTATAAAAAGCAGACATTTTAAGAGCATCTATATAAAATTAAAATTTTAAGAAGTATATATTTGACCTTTAATTTTCATACATTTATGCAAAGTATTGGTACGAACATTTTAGGGGGGGGGGACTGAGCCCCCCTAGACCCTCCTTGGATACGGGCCTGCTGTGCCTCCCTCTTTCAAAAATCCTTGCTACGAGCCTGGTATTAAGTTTTCCCAATTTGGCTTAACTTCCGATGTTGTACAAAAATGATTTTTCAATACCTCATTTTTTATAGTGTCTCAAGTGAACCCAACCCACTGGGTAACTTGAGGCACATAGTTTTTTTTTAAACATACATCTATTTTCACCATATTTTGAAATAAAAATAATAAACGGGGTAAATTGAAATAAATATGAATATTTTAAATAAATATTCATAACACGAATTCGCGCCACAAACAGGACTGCAGTGTTTCTGTTACGAAAAGTGCAATTAATTTTAATCATCTGGCGCGTTAACTGGGAATTTAAATTATTGACTGAAAAATTCACAATAGAGTTGCGGTTCACGTATAAAAGGGTGATTGTAATGTGAGAAACAGTGGAGAACACCACAGACGAATGTAGGAAATACCACAGAGAGACAATCGGGTGAATTTAGTGATTTATTTTCGAAGTTTGACCGGGAAAGAAGAAAATGGCTAAAAATCAGGTGATACAATATGGTAACCCATCTAGATCAAAGTTCTCCATGTGCTGGTTTCGAAAAATATGAAATGAATTTCCAACTGGTCAACCAAGCACATGCCCTGGAGCTGATTTTGGTGAGGACCCGATATCTATGGATGTAAAATTTACGTGAAATGCATATAATTTTGCCAAAAACTATACCATTTTCACACACAAAAAAAATGAATTTGGGGGGGGGGGGTCTGGACCCCCGGACTCTACCCACTGTGCGTACGTACCTGGTGTCAACCTAAAAGTTGAAAGTGTGTCAACTTCAAAGAACCCTTTTACGATAAGTAGCCTAAGAAGAAAACGTTCATACCGTTAAGTTATATACTTCAGTTGGGAATCAACATTTTTTTTTTATTTATTTATTTCTGGGAACGAAGTGATTATATATTTGATTTTCTTAAAACCAAATAAGAGAAGAAGAGATTCAAGAAAATGGATGAAAAGAAGCAACTTTGCGATTTTGATTTTCTAGGAAAAGCTTCCAATTACGCCTAAGACCCAACGAAAGCATATCTTTACGTTGTGTCGTCTTTTTTTTTCGCTCTCTTTCTGCCTTGCCTCCGTTTTTGTGATTCGCGTTCTCTCCGCAAGGTTGGTCTGCTCGTCGAGGCGTCCCCCAGGGACTGCAGCTAAATCCTCTACTTGGAAAAGCGGATTGCTGTCAACTGTCTCTTCTGGCCGTTGAAGTCTGTTCCTCTGCCCTCACGACAGCTTAATCTTCTTGTTAAGGAGTTACCGATTTATAACTGCACTCTCTGCTTCTCCAATTTGTCCAGGCAATTGATCCAACTACGACCAAATGGTAACAAAATCTTCTGGAAATAGAAAATAAAACGAACAAAGGTCAGTTTCACAATTGTCAGATTTTCTTCTTCTTAAAAGCCTTCTTTCTTTCTGTGTTCCGTTTCTTTCTCTTCTAATGATTGGTCTCTTCTTTCTTTAGTAACATTTAGCTCTAAGACGTAGTTGGACTCTGGAGGTCATAAGATAAACAAAGAGGTTATAAACAGCATATTATTCTTTGAGATTGCGATTGAAAATTTAAAGAGAGCTTCTACAAATTGTGTTTGTCTGTCCTAGTACTTATGTTTTGTGAAAATATAAATAAATTTTGTTGCCTGTCCTAGTACCCCTGTTTAGTAAATCTCTCTATAAAAATGAATGTTAGTATGTTTCCGTGAGCATCACGCAAAGAGTACTTGACCGATTGGAATGATTTTTCGCACATGATCAGACACTGGACCGAACTGGAAAGTTATCACATCACTTTGATTCTAAAATTATTATCTTCAGAGATAATCGACAATCATATTATCCATTCAATTCCAATGGCGGTGGTAACAATAATAGAAAATGTAAAAGTAAACCACGCGGCAACGCACACTACAATGATATTCGACGGGCTGACTACCTCCAAGCAGGGTTGGAATGTTTAAAACAAAATGTTTTAAACAAATGTTTTAAACAAATGTTTTAAACAGAGGTGATTGTTTTAAACATTTTGTTCAAAGCATTTTGAACATTTGTTTTAAACGATGTTTTTTTTAAAACATGTTAATTCTATTTTTCTTTTTTGAAAGTAACATATTATTTTTAAGAGTACGAAAGGGTGTGTTTTTCAGTAAAACATTTGCAATTTGTCCCGAGTGAAAGCTAGTTTCCAAAATAATCAGTATAATGGCACCGCAAGCCTAAAGATGGAGACATAAAATGCGTTGTTTCGATTTATTCTTTATCGTTTGGCTACTAGAAGCGGGAAATATTAATTCGCTACCAATAACATGAAACAAGATGTTCATATTTCAATTCTCTCTCTTATTTATTGTGAGAAACTGCCTGGAAAGCAAAAACTTCATGGGCATGCATTTGCTTCTATGATTACATTGCTCTTTCTCTTTTTTTATGTTTATGAGGAAAGGGGCAGTAGTGAGTAACTGTGCAGATTTGATAATCATTTCTTATTCGGTGCTCGGAGTTAATGCCGGGTGGTAGAACTTATTAGGTACTCTTAGTGTTGTAAATTTTAAAAAAAGTTCGTTTTTTCTAACACTTCCGTTTTTTTTTTAAAAAAAAACATGAGCCTTCGTTTTTTTCTAAATATAGTTTTTTTTTCAAGGCAGCGATTTGTAAAACTGCTAATGTCTCTTGAAGTAAAAATTAGTTTCATATAGGTAATTAAGAAGTAATATAACATAATTAAACCCTAGATTAATTCTTTTTTTGTGTGAGATATTCCGGGTTGCCTAGTTCTCAGTGTTGCCAACTTTTAAAATCATTAAAAAAATCTTCCAAATCGTATGTGCCCCAAACTTAGCTTAAACATCATTCAACACAATAGCAGAAAGTTTAGAGTGTCCCCGACAGATAGAAATGCCTTCATTAATACAAATCGACACGTGTGCATTGATTTACACTAAATTTAACATACATGTTCATTGGGTAATAGGACAGGTCATACAGGCACTCCAGGCACCGTAGTTTGTCAAGGTTGCTAAAGGATTAAAAAGTCTAGATTTCATATTTGTTACCGTTGGACCTATCCACATTGATTTACACTAAATTTGAAATGTGCATTAGGTACTGGGACAGTTCATGTGGGTACTTCCGGCGCCGCAGTTGCCAGTGTTGCCAACCAATTAAAAAAATTGCTTCCATATCGTTGAACGTATTAGGACCAGACTTCGTATTTACGTACTGGGACGCGTCATAGAGGTACTCCAGATCCCACAGTTGACAGTGTAGCCAATCAATTTTAAAAATTAAATATTTAGTATTTCCATTCAGTTCGACGTATCCGCACCAAGCTGTGGGTATACATTCGACACAATCGGAACATACTGTGGTTGTTCGCTATACTAAACCACCCAAGTGTCAGCGTTACCACCTTATTTTAAAATTCAATTTTTCAAATGGCCTCCCATACTGTTACGTGCCGATAGCTATTCCTATACTTTCAAAAAAACACTTGGGGAGCCGCGGGACGTACCTACGTTAAGATATGCTTTGAAATAATAGTTCTCAGAGCCTGTTGCAACAGACTCATTAGAAGAAACTTATATGTAGTTGCTTGTTTACAAGAGTATTCATCATGCATTTATACATCGCTTTTGAAATATGCATATAACATAAAATATTGTTTGTTATACTGTCTCTATCTGTATATATTTTCACAGTATATGGAGCGAGGCTTGGAGCCCGGAGCATGGTAGAGCAATGCCACCGAGCTTTTATAGTGAAACACACTGTACTAGTAAACGCAAACATGTATTTCTGCCCTTGAACAGAAGCAGGTTATTTCCCGGGATTTTGAGCTAAAGATAATTGATTTTTGCGGAATGTAATTATGATCAAAAATAGATATCTTCCTTGAGTAATACCGTAATTAGAAATTAACGTGTTGTATATACGGGATGAGAGCATATTTCGGTAAGAATTAATAGTTTTTCAGTTTACAGTAGAGATGTCTTCGAAGTTGTATTTATCGCTAGGAACTCAGATTCCTATAATTCAAAATATTTATTCAGTTCCCTGGAGGTTTATTAGCATTTTATTACAAACTATACCAAATAACTTCAGTCCACAATTCCTTATGTTTGTCAGGGTGAAGATATACGAAGTATAGCAATGTGGCAGTGAATGCATAAATAATCCCATCATTTGCCTCGTAAGGTTGCAGGAAAACAAAGCGATAGTAAATTGGGATGAATGTGTGAAATCTTAAAATCCAATCCTGCTGATTACATTGATTATCTGAGGCGTAAAGCATTAAATACTTGCCTTTTTTAATAAATAAATAACATTAAAACGTATGTAAATAAACTAAAAAAGCTTTTTAAAAACTTCACAGAAAATAAAACTTTTGTTTTACAACACTACGTACTTGTTTCTTTGCTGTTCGTTTATAGACTCATTATCAGTGGGTTGCACAGGAAGGAAAAATGATTTAATCTGGACAAACTTTATTAAAGTTATTCCTTGCGAAAAAAAATCGTAAAAGCCAAATGTACATTGTGTAAATAGGAAATGGCAGGTCTTGTTGCCCGAACGAGAGAACTTTTCAAGAAATGTAATTCAAAATGGCGGCCAGGACACTGGAGAATTTTCCTTCATTGTTCCCATGGCTGGCGCTCTGAGATATACTCAGCCTCCTATCAAATTGAGTACCATGTGTCCTTGATATTCCTGGGCACTTTGGGAGGTAAAGGCAGCCGTCATAAATAGCTTTGTCATTGAATTTTAATAAATAGCATATTTCATTAAATTTAGTAAAATAGAACCTACAATTTCTAGTAAATGTTTATGAATAGACCGGAAGCGCGATTGAAACGTAAAGAGAAGCTACTGCAGATGAAATACCTATCATAACCCTTACCAATTTGTTATTTTTAAGAAAATGTTTAAAACGTCTTAAACGTTTTAAACACTATTTTGCAGTCTATAAAAAACGCGTTTAAAACAAAACAAAACGTAAAAAAAATGCTTTAAACATGTTTTTTTAAACAACATGGTTTTTCCAACCCTGCCTCCAAGTGGTCAAATGACTATCAATTCATTGTCAACGGCTATCTTAGGTAACACACACCTAATTGATTTGTCCACCCGTTGGTGCGGGGTGAAGAAAAATATGTTGGCAACAGTCATAGGGACTTTTTTTTGCTGTTTCCCGAGCTTTTAGGCCAATTACCTAAAAGAAAAAATCGGCCGGGTATCATCATAGGAAATATGTTTTTCCTTTGTTAATTTAATATTATACAAATTTTATTGGTAACAAGGACAGGACAAAGGACATGGACGAGGAGGGGTAAGGACACAAAACCACAGACATAAACTACACTACAAACATAATAAACAATAAAAAAACAAAAGAATAACAAGGGACTTGAGTATATATTTTTATACAAGCTATTAACAAAGAACCCTTCAGAAGATAACTAATTCTGATAGATGATGTTTTAGTGTTAAGTGACTATATTTAATTATAATGGCTATTACTATGAATTTTATTTAAACGAACACAGCTTTTTATTTATTTTTAATTTTATTTATGTATGATTATAAGTAGCGACTCAATGAAAGGTAAAGGTATCCCCTGGAGACTCTAACGCACGGGTGGCACGACGGTATGTCCAGAGCACTCATCGCCCCGTCGGTTTCCATTTCCCGTATAATTATCATGCTACTAATTATAATGCATAATTTGATATTGATGATACCAATTTCCTGCATTTCAGCCGCTTGCGGTACGACGGAGACTCATAGAACTCAATGCTCCCGCCACGACAGCTTATCCGACTGCAGGCTCCACGCCCGAGTAAATTCTCATGATTATTGATTATGGAATTTGGTCCTGAACCAAGTCTGGCGAGGATGACTCATGCATAGAGCAAGTAGAGAAGAGTATAAGAGAGGAGAATAAGTTTTCTGGAGTCAGGAATAAATGCAAAAAATAAGATAAAGAAGAAAATTCAAATTCAACTACCCAAGGTCATGATGTGCAATCTCCTCCAAGTTGTTTGCGAATATTATGAAAGTCATAAGTGAAACAGAAATCAAGACTGAGTGGGATAACTGTCAAGAAAAAGAAAGAAAGTGCTAGAAAGGAAGGGAATATAGGACAGAATCAGTTTGTTATAGTGTCAAAGAGAAAATCCATCCATCAAACTTCAACCGGAATGAACTCTCCTTTTTCGGTATGATGAAGATATCCAGACTCTATGCATTCCTCTTCACCTGTATGAATTCTCGTGGTTCCCCTGTGGGAGAATCTATTGCTAGTGGCTTGCTCTTATAAAGTACACAAAACACTAAGATTATCCGCAAAGATTGGTCCTATATGATATCACACACAATTCACATAACACGCAGGCAACACGAGCACGCAGCCCCTCCTCCACACAGTCATATTCGAATTCCGGATGGTCTGGATTCCAGCAGTCCATTCGTTCAAACCGGGTTTCTCGAACTCCAGTCTCACTCACACACATTCAGACGTACTTCCAGCAGCTCATGCCTGTTTCTCGACACAGGAGTTCCTACTGCTGCTGGGACACACTCATCTCACACTCGATCATCACTTACACATTCCTTCTAAAGTCAAGTTCATGTCTTTTTAGCCGAGGTGTATTCAGTAATATAATTTAGTATACGTAAGTAGTCGCCATTATGTACAATTTCATATATTGGTATTTGCCGTATAATTCTTCTTTCCTCAATAAGGATGTTTTGTTCCTGCAGAGGACACCAGAGCACCGCATCCTCCGGAGTATCGATTTCTCCACACTAGGCAATTAGGGGCAGTCACTAATCCAAATTGGTACTCCTATAGGGCCCATGGCACGTAAGAAAATGTTCAAGACGACGTGTTGTTTTAGGTTCTTGTTTTCCAATCTGATTTGGATATTCGGGATGAAGTTTTTGAGTTTTTGATAATTTGATGTTGCTTGCCATTCCTGCTGCCATTTTTCGATAATCACTTCCTGCAGTTCCGAGATATCCTCTACATGTCTACCGAGGAGCCTTTAAACTTTAAGGTTCTTCTTATTCTTCAACCAATATTTTGCTGCTTTCTTTATAACATCTAAACTGGTAGGAAGTGATGCCATAATAACTGTCATTGCCAGATGAGGAATTGTTCTGTAGGCTCCACTAAGTCTTATTAATACGTTCCTTTGGGCCCCGTTGTAAGAATCAGACAGTTTTTTCTATTGCCAACAATCTGTGTGCCCACACGCTTCCGCATAATTATTTGGCGCTTAATTCTCTGTATTACCCCCGCCCACTCTTCAATCTTATCTCTTGAATTACTCGATGACGATTGTAACATCGTCCGAAAATGCAATCACACCACACCACACACATTCCCTCGCTCAGCTAATTCCTCAAGGTAAGGTTGCATTGCCATATCCCAAAGAAGCGGTCCCAAAATAGATCCTGCGGGCATCCCCTTTCCGGTGCTATAAGAACGTTTTCATCCGTACCTTCTACTACCACTTCCCTTTCACTAAAATAATCTCGTATTATCTCCCATATCCCATGTGGTGTACCTAAGTCCTTTAAGTTACAGAGTACTGCACTGCAGGTGGCCACATACTATCGAACGCACCCTCAATGTTTACAAATATAAAGAGCACGTACTTTTTTGCTGTAATCTCCTCTGTCACAACATCCAAAAGTCTGTGAATTGCATCTTCCGTAGATCTTTTAGGATGAAAATCATATTACAATACACAGACATTTATATGCCTCTGCTGTTGAATTCTAGTATACAGTACTTTCTAAAATACCTTCCCGAAAGTTTTCAAGAGACTTATAGGTCTATATGAACCCACAAGCTGGGGATTTCTATTGTCCCTTACTAAGGACTATTATTTTTGCCTACTTCCAAGGTGTTGGAAACTTCTTTTGTTTTATACATAAATGGTGCAATCTCGTTAGATATGGAGTCAGTTCCTCCTTTAAGTTTTTAACCACTTCATTGGATATATTGTCCAATTCAGGAGCCTTTTTGTTCGTTAGTTTCTTAATTATTGCGTTCACTTCTTCGTTCTTGACATCTGCTGATTTTTCTTCCAGTACTGGTGGGATTTTGGCTATTTGCCTGGTATTACTGTTAATTGAGGTCTTCTTTTTGATAATTCTTTGGGAAGAATTTTTCACATCAAGTTAGTATTGTCTCTCGCCATTAAATTGTTAGCTGTCCATTTACTTTTTGTACTGTTGACATCATTGGAGAACCAGCTTTATTCATGACCAACCTATATGTTACTCCGCACTGGTTCTGGCAGATATTCGCTTCTGAATATTTCTCCCAAGTAATTTTCTTATACTTGAGGATTTCATAATTCGTAATTTACGGTATTTGATTAGTCTTCTACCCCTTGTTTCTGCATTTTGTGAGCTCTGATAGCTCTTCCTAGCGGTTCTAGTTTGTCTTCTTAGTCTGTCAAAGTAGTTGTTCCCGTAGGGAGTCATGAGTTTTAGTTGTGCATTCTTAACAGGTGTCGCCTGTCGAAGGGCCATTTGGATTTCTTTCTCTATATTTGAAACCAGTATGTCCAAACCTTCATCTTTATTAATTTCAATTTTTTGGAAGTTTTAATATTATTTTTACTTTTTGACAATCTGTTTTAAATAAGTTTAATTTTACTTGCTGATTATTGATTGATTTATATTTTGATATACAATATTGAAGGTGATGATGTTATGGTCACTCGTTGATATTTTGTCATGTACTTTCCAACTTTGTAATCTGTCTTCCATATTAGTTGTCGTCAAAGTCAAGTCAATAAAGGACGAATCCCTATGACCCACAAATGTTGGTATTAGACCAGTGTTATGGATAGTTAGACCCAATTGTCATATAAAATCTTCTAAGTATTCTCCACTAGTATCTAATTGTGGCGCCCCCAATAGGGAAGATTTCGCATTATTATCCATACCCACTACCACATCATGCATAGGGCAACCGTGGATTGCCTCTCAGTTTTTGAAGATGAAATTTAATATCCCTACTGTATTGAAAATATGCATTTAACCAAAATGAAGTATCACCGTGTCTAATTTCGATATATGTTTGCCAATTATTACAGTACTGATGGATTTGTATAGCTTGAATATTATTGTTCAGTATTGCTTTTGCTGTTTTAGATTCTTCCCCACCCAGCGCTACCTTACAGGCTGTTCGAACCGATCGTAACTTACCTCTAAAGAGGTAAGGCTCCTGTAGGGCGATTATATCGATTTGCATTAGTCAACATTAAACACGAAAATTTAGATAAGCTGACCTGATTTGACTATTCCCTAAGATTACTGAAGCATTGGATCAAAATGTTAAACTTTAACTTCATTTGTAACCACTTTCTCATATATGGATAAATTAACACCTCGCGGACTGAAATGACGAAAGGTTGAGAACCTTTCCAACAATACCACAGTGACGGTAGGTAATCTACATCATAATGAAACCCTTGACACAAGAAGTTACTGGTAAAAATGTAATTTATTTTACTAAAGTTCACAAACGCAGTACAAAAGACTGATTGCTTAACTTCTTGAGAAAAAAGTTTGAAGAGAATCTTTTGTCCATCAAAACGAATTTCAAAGATGCTGATATTTCACATATTGAAATTGTAGATTATCTTGATTACAGAAGCACTTTGCGTAAGGACAGAAGCAAGATTTCGCACACTTATTTTTTTAAAAAATGAAAAGATTAGGTTATTTCTCAAACGTGGTAAACATACTATACTTTAGCCCAGTTGAACAGAACTTCTACGATTACAAAAGAGTAATATTTCTTTCAACGAAAAGATTTGTTCACAATATAGCAACTGAGCAGCAATTTACTATTTATCTTCCAAAATCGTTGTCAAATAAATTTGTATGTAATTTCCATTTTCCAAACTTCACACAGCCTAACCCCGTTCTGACAATACAAACATGATATGCTATAGCTGGGTTATGTGTAAATTTACAACATGAATTTCAATGAACGAAATTGGCTAACGGTCTGTAAGAAACAGCGAAGAAGATTCGAACCTTTTCTAATTACCAAAACGAACATAGCGAATAGTTAAAATCTTACGTTTGACATCCGTACTTAATAGAAAGGTCGTGTAATTTCAAACATATCAGTTCCAAAAGAGCAAACGAAAACGCTGAACGGAAAATTTACGTGCATTCTAAAAGATGGTATCCACTATAATACAAGGATAAATATTCAACGTATAATAATCATTTTCTACCGTGCTGAGATTTAGCTATCTAATTGTAGGTGAACCAGACTTGTTTTTTTAAAGAAAAATGAATTTTAAAATATTAAACATACTTTACCTGAAGTAATTCGGCCCCCGATGCCTGTCAAATTTAAGCAGACATGACGACTTCACACATTCTTCCACAAATAAAATCACAAACCACCATCATGCTGTTAATTTCACTGTATCACTTTCACACATAGAAGAAAGGGGATTAGAACCACAAATGAAATATTATATTTATTTAAATAAAACAAGGAAAAACACTGCACACACATTTATCACAACAGATTACCTCACACACTGACGAACTTCACAAATTTATCCTGTTG
Source organism: Lepisma saccharinum (assembly GCA_022664845.1). Taxonomy (NCBI): domain Eukaryota; kingdom Metazoa; phylum Arthropoda; class Insecta; order Zygentoma; family Lepismatidae; genus Lepisma; species Lepisma saccharinum. Next base: position 18,316 of record JAGDQP010014798.1, on the reverse strand, counting down.
CCATCTTCCAGGGGCATCCATATTGGACAAAACAACACGCCAGACGTGGAATTCAATTTGCAGCTTCAATGAAGAAATGGGCGTATACCGCATACCAAAATTTATATATTTTATAAATATAGATGCTGCTTATATTTATAAACTTTTATATAAATTTATAAACTTTTCTAACGCTGGCTGCCTTAAAATTTATTTTCTATGAATTACGGAGGCAGCATACATTCTTGCAGTATTTCCTCGTTGACTGCTACTTTTACAATTACTGAATGGAATCAGCCAATCAGAAAAGAGAACCAAAACAGAAGGAAGAGCAAAAAGGGAGAGGGGATTTACCACCAAAATTCGGCGAAAATAAAACAACAATAAGATCTTTTAACTGTTTATGAATATTCTCAACGAAAGAAAATTTATTGAAGAAAATGATAAAATAGAATAGGCAAAGAAATATCAATTAATAAATGAAAAACAAAATTCAAATTCCGCCAAACAACAATCAAAGGAGTGTTTTGTATGGCTAATCTACATTGTCATCTGGTCAAATAAACTTGTAGAAAGCCGAAGACGAAAAATATCGCCGACAAAGTACGAACATAAAAAAGACGACGATACACACAAATATGGAAGAGGTTAAGATATGTACCAGGTAGCGACCAACCCAAAATGGGTCGTTACAAGTTTTCTCCTAAAAAAAATTTCTAGTCGTCTCTTGTCTCTCCTAATCCTAGAAGAAATTTTCCTCTTTTTCTTGCTAGTTTGGGTAGATCGATCCTTTCTCCATAGTCTATTTTAGAAATGTATCTTTTGAATGCCATTTGGTAGCTAACACACCTATCACTATTTGGTTCCTGGCATGGACGCTTCTGTAGTTAGGATGGGACACAGATATTTTTGTCATTATCGGGACATTCCTCGTTCTTATGATCTTTCTTACCACAATAGCGACACTTTGTATTCTCATCCAAACAGTGATTCTTGATGTGTAAAAAATCCTGGCACCTGTAACAACGCGGTTCTGCTATGAACTTGGTTTTATTCATAATTTATATAAAGTTTTTGCGAGATTCAAATATTTCTTAATTCCTGGAGAGACCTCAATAACCAGATGGGTTATATCACGTCTCTTACAAGTAAAGTACCCGAAGTGAGGACTCGAGTTGCTCATCAAGTGATACCTTAAATTGAAGCTAGTGACGAGTATAGTACACCTGTGAAATCCTAGCTCCAGAGCTCCAGTAATAAAAAGGTTATGACGGGTCAAAGTTAAAATATCTGATAGAAAGCGAATTTAGCTGCTTGTGATGTCCATGTTTTGCTGATTATCCCGATGGTAATAGGTCGTAAGTTGCTCCCAATTAATGTAATGTGTAGAATGATATCCCTCTCTCTGCCTGATATCCCGCTTTCTTTTATTCGTGTATGAATGTCCTTGTGCATGTTTGCTCCTGTTATTGATGTCAATAAAAGATCTTTTTTCTCTTCGTTCCAGAAAATGGAAGCAGGTGCTATCGTTCATGCTCTGTATGAGAAATATGGATTTGTTAATAGGAGAATGAATAGGTATGAAGATTCATTGTACAAACAAATAGTGGAGATACTTGAGGACAAGATGGAAATCATAGAAGTTAGAACTCATGGATTTGCTGGTGACAGTGATGAAAGCGATGATGGAGACTACGGTGATGACGTCTTTGATGAGGAAATGCCAAGTACATCGCAAGGTTCTCAAACACATCAAGAGTCTCCGACACCTGTAGCTTCTTCAGGTGAAGAATATTAGCCTTCGCCAAAAAAACAAAAACACATCTTGGACGATGATTATAAAGAAACAGCTTACATGTTTTGGACACACAATGAGAACCCGCAAAAGAAACGAAGGAAATTTTAATCTGTCAAGTCACAGTATAGATTAATTCAATCGAAAAACATCCTCTTTGAATATGAGAAAAAAAGGCAAAAACCCAGTTATAAGAAACTCAATGCAGCAGTTCACGATAAATTCAAAGAAATGGTCGAGAGATGTGCAATTATACACGACAGGACTCTTCGCCTTTGGGCTCTTCAGATAAGTAAAGAGCTAGATCTGGATAATACTCTACAATTCAAGGCATCTCGTCACTGGCTGTCTAATTTTAAAAAGAGAAACAATATCGTCAGTCGTTCTATCACGCATAGGGTTAGCAAAACGTGGAAATCAAAAGAGGCTGAATTAAATCACTTATCTACGACATTTATTACGTCCATGAAAGAACTTATGTTACTAGAAGACCTGAATCCTCGTCAAGTATTAAATGCTGATCAAAGTCGATTTGACAAGGAACTCCATGCATACAGGACTCATAGGACTAAAGGTACGGTGGTTGTAAGAGGTGCATTTGGATCAGTCAGTGCTACTACTCATTCATATATGATCATGTCGGTTATTTCCATGGATGGTGAAATATTGCGTCCGATGTACGTTCTTGTATCCAAATCCAGTGGTCAATTTCCAGGAAATAAGCAAAAAGATCCCGATAACATAGTGTCCCATCCGGGAAAGACTGCAAACATGAACAAAAGTGATTTAAAAGAGTTTTATTCTGTATTCTGGAATAGCCTGCCTGCCGATCGTGATAAAGTCTTGCCTTTGCTAGATTCATGGAGTGCAAATAAGGATGATAACGTATCAAATGAATTATGCCCTAATCATATAACACTTTCAAACGTTTAATTCCTGGTGGTTGCACTGGTTTCATCCAACCACTTGATGTTTACTTCTTCCGTCCATATAAATCATTTATCAGGTTCATTACTGACACAGTTATCGCTTCCTCGGAAATTAATCTCTGGCATCGGGATAACATTTTACGAATGCAGTCCTTCACCCTCTTCCAATTCAGCGCCTCACGATTTCGCAACATGATCAGGTTTGCGTTTTACAAAAGCGGCTATTTGGATGAGGAGCCCGAGTCCTGGATTTCCCCATTGGATTATTGTTTTGATTCTAATACACGTGACGAGTGTTACAAGACCTCATGTGAGAACATCTCTTTTGTCAAGTGTGCTCATTGTGAGGAAAGTATCTGCTTATCACACGCCTTCATTGACGACTTACATATTGATTGTATCAATGTGTAGTACTTTGTACGTGCCTCTTTCCTTCAAATGAATCGCATTTCAATTCAAAACCATGTCCTTCTGACTTTTGTTCTGCCTTTCGTTGTGACTTGTTTCAATACAATTCGCTTTCTCTTTGAACTTTGACCCGCCACAACCTTTTTATTTCTGGAGCTCTGCAGCTAGGATTTCACAGGTGTACTATACTCGTAACTAGCTTCAATTTAAGGTATCACTTGATGAGAAACTCGAGTCCTCACTTAGGGTACTTTACTTGTTAGACCCTACCCGAAACCGTGGCTAACTTCCTTAGCTTCTCTGGCAAGCTAATAAAGTACTTTAATGAATTCATGTTTAGCGAGCTACTTGATTTTCCGTCCTATGACTTCATAATTTTGTGGCAGTCAAATAGATCAGAGCCAAAATAATGTCTTTAAAATCACTTATTACTTCGTATCATAGAGTTCCATAATCACCATCCGACCCACTTCCTCAAATTATAATTTTGTTCCTTGTCTTCCTATAATTTAAAAAAAATCAAGAAAACTGCTGGTTACCTTAGTGTTTCTCTTAAATATCATGACACGGTAAGTCAACATAATGCGTTGCGATAAGCTCAGATTTAATGAAGCTGATGCAATGTTACTATAAATTTCCTGTAATATTAAATCATAAGTGACTTATTTGAAAGTTCAATAATATCACAATAGTCTGCTATCACTACACCATCCCGCACTAAGAAACACAACATTTCTTCTGCGATTGGAAGGCGAGGTACCCACAACTAACTGTACCACACAGTGACAGTAATATAATATTTAGATGTGAGGTTATCAACATTTTTATTGTTATAGAAACGGTATTCCTTGTATAAACAAACAGTGTAGGCATGTATAGTGTCACTGATAAATGTTCTCTGACTAGAAGTATAAAACCAGTATAATTTTCTGGTATTCTCACTCCTTCTTAGTTCTTTCGATGTGCTTCAGTCACCAAAGTATTCAACACCCTTAAAGACACCCTCAAGCTCATTCTTTTTCAGTTATATTCTTATCTCCCCCACTTTATCAACTTGTTTGTCTAGATAGGTCCCGTTCGGTCACCATATATTAACTCAACGGAAGTTATATCATTAGTGCTCAAAATGAAAATTTAGAAGTGATGGCATATTTCCGAAGAAATAAAGTCAGCTATATCGTTTTACATCCTTTAAGGTAATACTTCTAAACGTTTTGGGATCTTGGCCGATCAAAATTATATTGTACATATTCTCAGAACTTTTGTTTTTTAGGAGAAACCAATAAAAGTAAAATTATAGAAAAACATGAACTTAGAAGATGGTTTGAAGTTCAGCGCTTTATGGAATCAGATCACACGATCTTCACAACGCACCGTGGTGAATATAATTAGCGCCAATTCATCACTATTTAATTTGAGGCTAGACAAGTCCCACAGGGACATTCAAGACTTTCAGTGAGTCGATTTCAAAGCACGGGTATTTGGTGTGATCTTTACAACTTTAAATGGGATCCTACGGGAATTTGGCGGGTTTAGACGGATGCCTTTTTCCTATGAACCAGTCAGTAACACCAAAAGAATCATTTTTGTCTTTCGTAGAAGTCAAGAGGATGCTATTGTGGCACAGCCATCAGTCCATCACCACCCTAGGTCTACATTGCACTGAAATAGGAAATCTCATTTCATGGAGGTTTCTTGTAGCGAATTTTCTTTCAAGTAGAGGACTCACTTTCCCGCTGTTTCCCTCAGTGCAACAATATCAACCAAATAGAGGACATCTTTAGTTGTCGCTTAGGAATATCTCGTAGCTGCCTTTGGTGAGCTATCCCAGGAGGAGGACATCAAGGAAGCCAGAAAGTACTCTCGCTGACAATTCAGACCGTCTGTTCGGAACAGGGGTTATGAACATTAAAAATATTTGTTAGAAACGCTTTCAGCCATTGTTCAGACAAAACCAATTTAGTAAAATAATTTACAAAACAAAATTGACCAAAAGACTTCATTTCATGATAAGAGAAAGCTGTGGAATGCAAAGTTTTGGTCATTTTCCCACTCGGCGACACTTACATCTAAGAGAGTTACATCCTTTCATACACATTCCAGACTTCCACACTGGAATCCAGTTTATATCCCTCAGAATTTAACGTTATGAGAATGGATAGTCTTAGGTGGTGTGCAGATTTAACACATTCCGCCCCTAACTGACCAGTCTGGTAAGCTGCTTGAATATACTGATACAACACTGCACTCCTGATTAGTTGCAAGAGGAAAATTAATTTGATTTTATTTGCGAATAAGTGTTATCTTGTCTCGTTTACCGAGAGAGACGGAGAGCTTTAACGTTGTCATTTCCAAGATTAGAAGCAGTATGAACTGGTACATATCGACTTTTACTACCGACACCGGCCATAGTGTTGCTTGAGACCGAAAGCTTTCAATCTTGGAAATGTCAAAGCTGAAGCTCATCGTGGGTTTCATGATTTCAGCGGCTGACTTTGTTTTGTTCATCTCTTCAAAGGGTAAGAAATCAGCATGTAACACCCGGATCTCACACCCTGAGACAAGTGCTATATCCAACCCACTTGAAGACGACTGCCAATCCTTGGAACGATTTACAGCATTTAATGTATGACCCACATAATGAGAGTCTCTTGGTAAACGAAACATTTGTTCCCAATTGTACTACTTGCGAGTTGCCACCAACCAGCCCAGTGTTGTATCAGCATGTTCTTCGAGCAGCACGACAGGCAGGTCAGGTAGAGAGGGCAATGCGTTAAATCTCGACACCACTCCTGACTATCCATCGTCATGATGTTGGATTCTGAGGGATAAACAGTGGATCCTAGTGTGGTCTTAGTTTGCTTAAGCCTGTTCATTCCATCACACTGCCGTGTGAAAATTGCAAAACTGTATGCGCTAACCAGAGTACGACACATACCAGTGATGATACAGAAGATATGAAAGAACTTTACATTTATTTACACGTACGTTACATATAAAATATGATCATGTTCTTATTGTTTCTTATTATATTTGCAACTAGTTAACTTAATTGACAGTGAAGGCAGATTCATTTCTTCTACAAGCATTCGATCCCAGCGACCGGCCATCCTGACTGAGGTTTTTCCAGGGTTTTCCCTCAGTCAACCAGGCAAATGCCGGGATGGCACCTTCAACATAGACCAAGGTCGACACCTTCCCGAATCCTTTCTCCTCCCTTATCCCGGTCTCAGCCTTAGATGCCTAAAGGTCATAAATATTTTTTAAAAAATCATTCTACAAGTCCTATCCTATCCATAGAATAAATATACATAGTATGTATATTGTTCGTAGTCAGAGTCCCAGTTCTACAAACCAAAATTGGTCAAAATACTGCAAACCTTGACTGAGGGAAGTCGTCATTCGGTGAACACATTGTTTAAAATGCATTTATTTCAACAGATGCCATTTTGAATTTACGTAATGAAATTAAAATTTATTAATGTGGAAATTCAACATCAGCAACCTACAATCATAGACAAAGCACCCTTCAAACATTAATTCGATCAATAAATGCAATATTGATTACATTGGTCGCCATTTTTAAAACGTGGTCTCCATCTTCAATCCTAGGGGTTGGAATTTTAGGTACTGGGGTCAAATCGATTCTAAGGGTCTAAGAAGTCTCTGTGCAAAACGGCTTGCTTTTATCATTAAATGTAGTTTTCTTTTGTGCAAATCTTCGAATGAATTGTTTAAACTATGGTTATGACAGACCAACAATATAACAAAAACATTTAACATTGCCATTGTCAGTTTTATTATTTAAATTTCTTCGATCGTCGACAATTGCAGCACCTAGCTACTACCATTAACCAGACAAGAACATAAAATGAATCCATAAATTTAACTAAACAATTGAAAAGCTCAGACAATAATATTACGCTCTGAATTTTAAAATTCAAAGATATTTTTTTTAAAAAAGACACTGCAAAGTTATTTCTTGGTAGGCTGTACACAGTATTTCTCATTCTATTGTAAGTCATAGCCTAGCAAAATTATTTCGAGCAGTTTCAAGGCCTACTTTGTGAAATAAAGTTTTCACAGGCGAAAGTTGGGGTACACTTCTTAATTATGTTGTTAAAAAAGACTCGTTCTTTTGTCTTTTTCAAATGTTTTAAACATATCTTCCATACGCATTTCAATCTTTCTTCTATAACCTTTGAAACCATTACGATTAGATAATTAGGGAAATAAATGTGTTGGAAACGATCAAACAAAAGTCGTCATTTTGCTAAAAAAAAAAATATACCTATTAAAATCGTTACAATATGTTTCCTTCAATATCCGCTCAGTTTTATGGATTCAGAAATTCAAAATCACGATTTTTTTTTTCATTCTATAAAGAATGGGATAAGATAAATAGTATGTGAAAACCTTATTCGCCCAGACCACAAGGTTCGTGGTGACGCAATAGGAATTGAATTTGAAATTAATTTTTAAGGGTTTTAGGCAATTTTTTATTCAGACCGAATGGATGATGATGAGAGAATTGGTGGAACAAAGAAAGTGGGAGGAAACGGTAGAAACCCGAGAAAATCAACATCCCAGCACAAAGCCCACACGACATGAGCAGGGATCGAACCGAGGATAACAGTCCTGTTAATTAATATAATTATCTACACCACAACGTAAAGTAATAAATAATAGCTAGCTAGTTGTTTGAAGAAAAGCGAAATGTTTTAGAAAACATGAAAAAGAACTAAGTTTTTTATTTTTAAAAACTTAACAGAAAAAAGTTTTCTTTTAACTTTACCTGTATATTATACTGGCGTAGGGGAAGTCAGGTGAATAGGAGCATAGTTAATGAAAATGCGATTGTATCTCAAAAATGGTTTATTACAAAAAATTCAAAATATGACTAAAAGTAAGACAGGTGCTTCTTTGAACAACGCTAGAAAGTACAGAGTTGTACATACTCTGGTATCCGAGTAATGAAGAGAAAAGTAAGGTAGGTGTGCAGTGCCCGTATTTCCCATGGTACAAGGGTAATATGAGTACTGCATAGGGCATATATGAGCACCATTTTGTGTCAACATCTGCACACCCAATACAAGTGAAAAGGAATAAATAACAGTAGAATATACAAAATAAAAGGTAAATACAATTAAAGATTACAATAATTAGCAAAAAAAGAGCCACTCATGCTCGTGAAACACACTCGAACATTAGTCCTATGAATGTGCAAATGAAGACCTGCGTCGAGAAAAGTCTAAGCCGCAGTTTCAGTTTTGTCAAAAAAATGGACAAAAATAGACAACTAGACTTTTCTTCCCCAAGAGCGAGAAGAGTCTAATTGGCCATTTTTTGACAAATCTGAAACTGTGGCTTAGACTTTTTTCATAGCAGGTAAAAAAAAAAAAAAAAACTTCAAATGTGAATTACGTAAAACAAAAAAATACCAAAAGAACAGAAACACTACATCTTTAGAGCTACCTGGAGTTAAAACTTCAGTAAAATATAACATTTATAATAGGCTTTTAGGCCTATGATTTGTTTGGGGGAGGCTCAGCTTGGGTTAGGCAGGACTGTAGCAACTTGGGTGCCATAGACCCCCCAGTTACACCCATTATTGTAGGATGGTCAAGAATCTAGCAATAGGAGCTAAACCGGAAATTGACGACAAGTGGCCAAACATAATAGGCTGATTATGAACTAAAGGAGTGCAGACTTTGTCATCCGTTATTACAAATTAGGCTGCTTTTTAGTATCTCTCCCAAACAATTTGGTAGTGATTAGGCCTATGAATCGTGATATTGTAATTAGACCTATTACTGACTTTAGGTTAGATAACGTTAGGTTAGTTTACTTTACAAATGGTTAAATAGGCCTATACATTCGTATACTATAAGGAATATTGCTTAGTAACATCTGCTGCATGTCGGTAGTAATAGTACCGACAGAATAGTAAGAAAGTAATTGTATTTGATTAATTTGGAGGAGGTACTATATGCCATCCACAAGTCATTACAGATTTTCTGCTCTAGTTAATACCTGCAAAAGCTCCTCATGTTCATTTCTCTCATTATTTTCAGTAAATTTGTACATGCTCACATTAAACTGAATTTAAAAGCTCATATTAGATTAAATTTAAATGCTCATATTTCCCCGATGGCTGGTGTTTTTTTAATGCACTGTAGTTTGCAACTATGTTTATCACATAGAAGTGAACAAACGACTGGCGTTGTGTTCCTAGACGGAACTGACTATAAATTAAGTGATATATTTTATATAACGAATGAATACCTCGTTGTAGCTTATTTTCCATTACCCTGATTTAATATACCTTAAAAAATATACATTTTGTAATTGTATGTACCTTTAAACTTCTGCTTTATAATACAACAATAGCAGCACACTAGCTTGGGCTCGACTCTCGTCAACCACGAAACTCCAAACAAGGTTACCAACTTCGTTGTGTCGCCCTTGCGCAATGCACATGGAAGATATGGGGGTATAAGCTTCGTCCTGCTTGTGTTAAACTGACTTTCCCTATATCGTCTCATTTGTAGCAGTGTCTTAATGACCTAGCTAGTTCATTGCGAGTTGAAACCTCAAGTTAGCGGACGACTTAATTTTAGTGTAGCGTGGTAATAGCAGATAGTACGAATCTGAGGTTTTATCGTAAAACGAAAGTCCTGTGTTTTTAAAGATACACGCAAAAATGAAGATAAGAACTGAATGCAAACACCAGTTAATAAGACAGGACAAGTACTATGTAAAGTTTAAGTTGTGATGCTACTCTAAACACAAGGATAACGAGCAGATATCTGGCCTATACTGGACTGATAACGCGGATACCGATAATAGTTGGCCGTTCTGACTAAACGCCTGTCTACTTTGGCGTGGTGCAATATTTCGACATTCAAAGCTATTCCTGAAACATGAGAGACGTGTCGTATTTCATTCAAACAGCGTGAAAAAAATATTAAGTTCAGAGAAATATTACTGTTTGACTATGTCATTGCGTGATAGCGATCGGACACTGGCCGATATCGTTCCGAAGAGCGTGGTGTGTGTTCGAGAATGTCTATGTAATGGAGAAATAACACGTATAACACTAAAATAACTTGTATAACACTTCTGCATGCTCCCTCCTTAAAGTCATTTTTTAATGACAAGACTGTCAATATGACCATATTGCGTGTCTGACGTAATAAACTGCGTAATTGACGTATTATTCTTCATGAATGAAGCCGTGACAGAGTGGATAAGACAACGGACTACAAATCACAAGATTCCAGGTTCGAATCCGGTCGCAGACAAGAGAGAAAATTTCCAAATATAAAGAAGGAGAGAAAATAAGACGCGTGATAGAATAAATACAAGATATAAACAAGATCACCGTTTTTATTTCTACAACTACTGTCAAAAATATACACAATTCTGTTTATTAAAACAGGAAATTTCTCTTAGGGATCAGTATCCTTACCCATCGGCATCAATATCGACAAAAGTGTTTGCTATTCGATATTAACCCATATTGGATAACAACATCCTTCGTCCGTTACTAATATCGACCAATACTACCACTGGGGTACCTCGACTCTTTTCGTGTGGGGAAAAAAAGGACATACAAGACAAGTTTCCGAAGTAATTAAAACATTGTACGGGAACTTGCGTTGTAATGAGGACAAATCCAACTATATTTAATGTAATATTAAACAGTGATATATGACAAACATATTTCACCAACTTTGTTGATGACATGTCTTCAAATCAATACAATTATTTTACCTCTCATAGGTTGGGAAAGAATGTTCAGGAAACGTATAGGGGACTCCAAACATTTTTGTTTTTTCTAATTTTGTTTCATTATGCTTGCAACACAATCTCCCCCTCTCCTCCTCTTCCTCTTCCCGTAAATGAGGAAAAAAAAGAGCATCAGCCAACCTTGTCATGACTTTTATGAGTATTTTCTCCCCACTCCTACCATGTCTGTGATTCCCCTCCCGATTTTTGTCATCCATTGCCCAATCCCCAACGATTTTCATCTCGGCTAGCGGGGAGAAAGGAGGGATTTGCTCAGCACGATTAGGAACGGGTACGGTCAATAATTGGAAAACCATGCTGTGGGTTACAGATTCTCGTAGCCAATTAGATGGTGGATTTGTCATACGATTGGACCGAAAGTACTGCTGCACGAGAGAGAGAGAGAGAGTGAGAAAGAGAGAGAGAGAGAGAAGATGGTTGTGTTTTGACTTTATAATATGTTCTGATTAATGTCTTTTCTACACTCTGAATTACATCCCCACTCTGCCTCTCTCCCCAACATATCTTTCATTAGCATTCAAATATTAGATTTTTTTTTTAGTACGTGTATGTGTTTGTGTGATTGAATGAGAGGCATTTTTACGTAGTTTTATTTCATTTTAGAGGACACGTGCTCTAGAACAAGAACATTTTGATTGGCCAATAGGGATTATAGGGAACCATGATGGAAAAAATTTCAAAGAGACAAGTTTTAAAAAACACACACAAGCAGACATGTACTGACAAAATTAGAATCATTCCAGAGCAATCAGAATCAAGATTTGGCGTTTTTGTTTTTCTTCGCACGCCACTCATCTCTCTACCAAGCGGGTCAAGTTTTGAACGGGGTCACCGGGTTTATGCTTGGGATCCAACCAGACCCGATGACCCGGAGACCAAAGCATAGTTTTAAACTATTTTCTTGCGTTTGAACAGTGTTTCTTTCAGGGGTGACCGGGAACGGAGGTGTGACACCCAGCGCACAATAAATACGACACCAAAAAGTACCAGTTTATTATTGTTCCCAGACCTGATCCATCTGGTAAAGTATCGGACCAGGTTAATCTGGTTATTCGGGTCAAACATCGGTTCGGGTCAGCCCGGGTCACTGAAAGTGACCCGGTTTCAGCTCTGGTCATGACAACTGTCTGTAATGCAGGTCAGCAACTCAATCAAAGCGGGAAAATAGAAACTACTTTAGATTTTGGATCAGGAAACTTGATTTGATGGAGCGTTTTAATGTGCTAACATTAAAGTGGCAGATCCTTTATCATTTGTTTAGTCTTCTTCTAGTTTAAGAATTTACGCTAGCACCTCAGTGAAAGCTGGTAGAGATAAATTAATTTTAGATTTCAGTTTAGTGACTTAGATTTATTGCGCCGACTTGAATTTTATAACTCTAAAGCTGGCAGGTCCTTTGCAATTGATTAGCTTTCTCCATTAAAAAAATCGTGCTAGTGACACTACACGAATTTCTGTACTTTGATCTCGGGTGGGCCCTACGTTTATGTTATAAACTAATTCGTCCTGCTCGAAACATTAATTTGTTTTTCCAAGTCGATATCCCAAGCAGATTCCATATCCTAAATGATTTTCTTTAGATACTGGGCGGTTGTATAACAATCAGGATAATTCGGTAATTTCATCGAACGTTTTATTTATTTATTATGAAAGAGATTAAATATCATTGCCCGATTGGATGCCGTTATAAACATGCTGTATATTCGAAGATGCCATCGGCCGACAATCCTGATTTAGGTTTTTGAAGTTTTTTTAAAGTTGTTTTCAGGGGATGGTACCTTTAACTTAGACATTGGTCGACTCCTTCCCGCATCCTTTCTCCTACCCTATCCCAACCTGAGCTACCCATGCCTAAAGAGCTTAAGTAATTTCAACTCAAAAGCATATTTCTTTCAAGCGAGGAAGAACACCCATAAGCTTAATTTCCGCTGCCTTCTTCAAATGATGACCATGGTTCAACGTCGTACTTGCAGACGTCACTCAATGCTTGCAACTTTCAGCCAATCAAAAAGCGCGTTTCATCCAATTCTACAAACTTACCTGGAAAATGCCGCAAAAAATTCGCAATCATCCTGGAATGGTATACAACCCAACGATTGCCACAGGTACACTGGTTGTCTAACCAGAGGGGGAAATGACTTCAATGAAGACCTATGGAAACTGTTTCCAAGCAAAATCTTGAACAAGTGAAGCGCTGTAAAGTATATTTGTTCCAGGGATGTTTCTGTATCTTGTGCATTGATCAAAGGAGAAAGGACAAAACGAATCAATAGTAGACGGTAGTGTTATCAATAAATTAATAGTGCTTTATGTCATACCAGTGTTAAAATTATGTATTTTTGTTATACGTTATTATTTCCTATGGTCTAAGCCTGTCACGTATCTAGGACATGACATCCCTTGGCCTAAGCCTGAGATGCCGAAAGGCCATAATTAAAATTCAACATGAAATCCCTTGCTAATCACTCTTTCAGAGCAAGCATGTGAATGTGCATACAGCCCCACTGATCTTGTAGTTATGGTAGGGTACTTTGTATTGCCACTGGAAAGCCACACAGGTTTTGGTTCTGCAGTCAGCCGTACTAACTAAGGGGTTTCCCGTTTTCTTTTCAATTTTACCAGGGGAATGCCAAAATGGTACCTAGCCTAGGCACCTTCCCGGAGAAGTGCTTGGTCGATAAATGTAACGTTAAGAAATATAAGTCTAGGTGCTCAAGAACTTCTAGGTCTTACACTCCGCTCCGCATTTAATAATCCCAACTATACCTGTTAGCCATTAGATTACAGAAATGATAAACTTTATGTTCAGCTGTAAAAGTTGAGTACGTGACCCTTGTAGATGGGTCTACTGCATCTAATCTCATGTACGTAAATCAAAGATTAGGTTACATTCCATTCTGTTATGTTGGGTTCGGTTCATATACCATCGGAATCTGTATCAACTCCCATTCGTGTACTGATACCTCAGGTTTTCCAAATGAACCCTAGCAGCACAAGGATATAGAGTTAGTACTGAGCCCGCGGCTATCGATTATGTTGGCCGTTGAGGATTATTATGAATCGATATTGCCGTGCTACGATATTTCGATATTCAATTCTATTCCTGATACTTAAGAAATGTGTTTAATTTCAACCAGAAAATATGCACAAAAAAAGAAGAAGAAGTTTAGAGAAATATCACTCTCTGAATCGACATTGACTGATATCATTTCCAAGAAAGTTGTGTGTGTTCGAAAAGGTTAATATAATCGAAAAATAGCAGATGTTGCTTATAAAACTTCTACACACTCGCTGCTTAAAGTAATGCTGCAATAAAAATACTATCTACTTCACCACATTCCGTGTCTCAGTTCATGACGTAAATAATGAACGTATCATTCTCAGTGCATGGATTCGTAGCGTAGTGGCTATAGCGATGATCTACAAATTCCAGGTTTGAATCCAATCGCAGGCAAGTGCGAATATGTTCAACTGTGCATCAAGTCGAGAAAATAAGACACATATTTGAATAAAGACAATATGTAATCAAGCTCACATATTTTTTTCTAAAACTACTCTAAAAATATATCATTTCCGTTTATTAAAATAGAAAATTTCTCTGAGTGAAAAATATAGTGATATCTGATAGCAATCAATATCGAACTCCGATATCGATTTGCATCTATCTCCGATATCACCAAAATTGTTTGGCATTCGATATTGATTGATATCGGATAACAACATCGATCGAGATTGCAAATCATGTGTTATTGACATGGGTCGATATCAATGTACTACTGGCAAAGTTTCCGAAGACATCTTGTAACTTGCATAATTTATATTCCCAGAAAGTATATGGATACTAAAACTATCAGAACAACAATCAAGCAATTAACGGACGAATTGTATTGACATCTCCTTATTCAGAGATATTATAGTATTAGGACATCCTGTCATGCACGATACTCACGTTATACACAAACTCTTATGTATTAACAGCATCTTACTATTAGTATCGGATTGGATAGCTACCGCCGCACTTAAATCATATCTGTACGAATACTCAAATATTTCACCAGATTAATTTATAAAATATTACTCCGAAATCAAAAATACATATTATTCATCTATCCAAATCTTGGCGAAGCGCAACCAAAACGAAAGCAGTAATTCTCCCTTTTCAGACTTCAGCAGTAAGTGCTGTGAAGCCTTATATAATTTCTCTTGTCAACAACTTGCAACTCAGGAACTACTAGGACTAGGAAGGTGGTTGAGGTCTCGTTGGAAAGGTCTCAGTGACACGAGTTCAAACCCGTATCATTCATCCAGATCGCAGGGGACGGGTTCCGAGTTAGCAACTATTAACTCAGGGTGCGACTATTCAACCTGTGACCACACTAGTCATGGCAGTGACGATTATTTTCTGATAACGGTTACAAGCAACTGTGATTGCAGAAAAGTAACTGTGACAAATTATAGTTGCTTGGAACTACTATAGAGAAGTATTTGTTCTTCCTATGTTTTTATGGAAAGAGCAAGAGAAAGAAAGTGTGCACAGATACTATTTGATACAGAAATTAATAAACATGATGGCACGTCAATAAACTGCAATAACTTATATGCGTAATTAAGGATATTTTGCACTATCATATTTCAAAAATGAGTACAATTAGTCCTTCAAGAATGAGTACAATTAGTATTTATGAAATGCTAGTAGTAACTGCAGGATTGTGTGCAGACACTTTTGGGACACTATTCTGTCCCAAAAGTGTCTGCACACAATCCTGAGTTTACTATTAATATTTTATTAAAACTAATTGTACTCATTATCGAAACGAACTTTGGTCCGTGAAAGCTAATTTCTGTTTTCCTCTACTGAAATTTGACTAATGGACGTAAAACAAAAGAGGCGGGAAACCCCACTTGGATTGAACTTTGAATGTGAAATGAAAAACTTTAATGCTAATACATTAAACATAATACAAACAAAATTCAGAAAACTTAATATCTTAAGGCTCTTATCACTTAAATTAGCGAAGTTCTGTTATAAGCAAAACTTAATAGACGATCCCTTTCCTTTTTTTCCTTCCTTGATTACACGGAGAGGGAACGGTTGGGAGGGGGAGGGAGGGACAAGAGTTGTCTTCCTTCTTTCCTGTCATTTTTTCTTCGTCACTTCTTTGTTATCTCCTAAATGCATCGAATAAAGTGCCTCCTTCCTTCATTGTGGCGTTGAAACACTCGTCGTCATAGTGACACAGCTCCTAAATGAGTAATAATAATGAAACAATGGACCATTATTACATGATAAAATATCTTCCAATTCAAAAGAAGCAAAGGAGGGAACGGTTAATGTAATAATAAGAAGCAAAATTTTATTGTCAACCTTGCCTTTTCCCTTTCCCATATCTCGCGTAGTCTTCAAAGTGATTATATTAAAGACAGGGCGCTCTTGATGAAAAGTGTGCCAGCGAGTGGCGCTGACTGTATTGCATTGTGGAGCCATCTT
Source organism: Lepisma saccharinum (assembly GCA_022664845.1). Lineage (NCBI taxonomy): Eukaryota > Metazoa > Arthropoda > Insecta > Zygentoma > Lepismatidae > Lepisma > Lepisma saccharinum. The sequence continues at coordinate 1,905 of JAGDQP010014798.1, read as the reverse complement.
TCGGTGAATTACAGATAATTGAGCGTCGCAAGGGAGGGCAAATAATATAATTGATAGTTACCTTTTCGGAGAAGAGGCATTTTTATTAATATTGTTCTGGCGGAGTGGAGGGCGGAAATCTGTGCATGCTAATCATTCCGGCTACCAGTGATAAAAGAGGGGGATTTAGAAGAACTGAATAGTTTAAACCATTTAGTAGTGGAACGATAATAATAGAATTGTTGGTAAGGCGAAGTTTTTACAGCCATTATTAAAAAAAAAAACCGTTCCGAACAGAATCGTTACATGCAGCCAATGTTTATTTCTCTCTGGGGGGGCTTTGCGCCCTCCCCCCAGAGATTTTCAACCGCTCCCCTGAAATGACTAGTCTCAACACTTGTATTATTTATACATGTGCTGAAAGCAGATTCTATAAATATTTTTGTTATTTTGAGGTTAACTGAGGAATTACGACATATTGTTAACTTGCAGCGTTTCTTTTAGAGGAGTGACCGGTGGGTATTACTCCCCCCAGACTGTGTCAATCACCCCCTCAATTAAAGAATAAAAAACAAATATTATAACAACAAGTGCTCATTCATTGCTCTACTCAAGTTAGAACCTATTGTAAAGCGGAACAGGAAATCTTGGAAATTTACATTGCAATATTTTATCCTATCTCACTAACACTAACAAAAAGGTTTTTAAAAAATAATTTCTAGTACCTACTCAAGATTTTCCCTCCTGAATACGGTGGCTATCTGCAGAAAACAAAAGTCTCAGTTTGCGAAATCATTACTGGACCTGGACGTAATAACGTTTTGAAAGAACGGGACTTTCTAAACCCAGAAAAATCCATTTTTATGTCCCTTTATTTGCACACCTGTATGGACGTCAGTGAATAAGGGAAGAAATATGGGTTTGCCCTGTCTGTCTGTTCGTTCCTTCATAGATCTCAACAACTACAAGTCCGACAAACATGAGCCATACAACATTGGATTTGTCATGGTTCAAAACGGCGTGAAATAGTAAAGCATCACCATCACTTTGACTCTAAAGCTGGTAGGTCCTTTTCAATAGCTTAGTACTCTCCATTTGACTTGTGCCCCTTCCAGATCTCATTAACTAAAAATCCGACAGAGATAAGCCATACAACGTTAGATTTGCCATAATCTCAAACAGTGGATACAATTATGGAATTGACTCTAAAACTGACAGGTCCTTTTCAATCGCTTAGTATTGTCCATTCATGCTCCTCCTAGATCTCAATAACTAGAAGTCCGACAAGAATAAACCATCCACCGTTGGATTTGTCGTGGCCGGAAACGTTGGAGAAATTTATTAGTTTGGCTCTAAAACTGGCAGATCCTTTTCAATCGCTTAGTAATCTCCATTTGTTCCCCTAGATCTTAGTAACTATAACTCAGACAGACCCGTTGGGTTTGCCATGCTCTGAAACGGTGAGGAAAACTATGACTTTGACTCTTTATTTTGGATAATGTTACAAGAATATTAAATTTATTGGGCGCTTTGGTTTTATCTACTATAATAAAACCATTAGTTAGCTTATTTATATAGTGACGCTGAAAATTATATATATATATATATATATATATATATATATATATATATATATATATATAATAATAATAAATCACAGCCATATTCAATCCACTAGTGGATGAGGCCTCTCCCCGAAGGGAGGAGTTGGTCTACTGCTCCCACGCTGACCAGACGGGTTGGGAGAGGAGAGCCGAAGCTCTCTCTGTGATCGCCACTGTCTTTTATTCACAGCAGCTCCCCAATTGTCCTCACGATGCTGGGTCAACACCGAAATATTTGAGTCCCCATCGGGAATCGAACCCGGGACCGCTCGCATTGAAGTCGAGCGCGCTACCGACTAGGCTACGCAGGAGCTCATATATA
>JAGDQP010014797.1:11190-44280 GCA_022664845.1 Lepisma saccharinum | reverse complement strand
GAAGACGGCGCATAGGAACTGACAATGTTCCACGAATTAGGGTAACAGCCAATTCCCCAAAATGTTATTACATGGTGAGATTAATTTTGAGAAGAACGATCAATCAGTAATTGTTATTTTCTTAAGGAAATCTCGACATAAAAGATTGGTACAAGATATAATTTATATATCATGAATAAGTAGTTATTTACTTAACACTGTTCAACTGGAGGTAGTCTAACTAGTGAATTTACTTACCGTTTCTGCAATATACCCACTGTTTAAAAAATGTATAGGTTTTTAATCTTTCTTAAATTCTGTTAAATGTTATAGTTCTGTCAAATTAAGAGAACTGCAAACTAAAACTTTATCGTAATAATTCTTTAAATCGCATATTCAGCTGGCATCTGTAGACATAAATATATTACCTATTCTAATCTGAACTCAGTTATCTTATTAACAAGAGAGCATACTGATGGAAGTTGAATTTATTTATGGCCTTTAGGGAACTTCGGCTCGGGATGGGAAAAAGCATAGGAGAGGATTGGAAAGAAGACCGCTAGGGTCTAGTTTTAAGGTACAATCGCTGCATTTTTCTGGTATGACTGAGGAAAAATCATAGGATAACTTCATTCAGGATGGGCTGTCGCTAAGATCGTTCCCAGGACCTTCCGCTAGTAACCAGTGTTGCCAACAGTAATCACTTGAGAATAACTAAACAGCAAGCGCTAAAAGTACCAAAAACATATGTTATCAATTTTAGAACTAGGCATGGTTGTTGCTGGTGCATGCATGGAGGTCGATAAATTCCTATACATACTATAGGAAAAGTTATAAACTTTAGTAGCTAAATGAATACAGTATTCAAAATAGCTCATTTTAACTAGAAAATGGCTAAATTTGCAACACTGCTACCAACTGAGGCCTGCTACCAACTGGCTCTCTGGGAAGAACGCAATGGTTCATAATTCACTTTCAGCTGTAGGATCCATCCTTAGGACGTCACATTCATCAACAGAGTGCAATGACAAACCACATTCGATTCACTTTTCCAAGGCACTTTATGATCATAAACTAGACTTCCCAGCAGAATATCAACTATTATTATCACGTGTGAACACATTTATAGAAAATTGCCGATCGATGCATTTTCCAAGATCTACACGGTGCTTAATATGGTAAATACTATCAATAGGTTTAAGTTTAAGGCCAATTTTTCATGTACGTGCTAGCGCGTACTCTGCTTGCGAATTGGCTGAGTAGTCAATCAAATTACTTGAACACGCGCTTCTATTGACTACTCAGCCAAATCACAAGTGAAGCACGCGGCTAACGCGTACATGGAGGGGTGGCTTAATATTCTATATGTTGTGCTACGAACGTCTCCCGAAAGTAAATAATTCAGGGATCAGAAACCGAAGACGCTTTTAAACTGTTCTAGTACATCTATCGCAGTTCCAGCACCCACTATGTTTTCCGCTTTGATTGTAATGTCTTTTCTTTTTCCTACAACCGCCTTCGCATGCCAATGCATGATCGGCATTGCATGTGTGTGTGAAACATAATGTAATTCCAATGAACGTTAAACATGAGTATAAAATCTCAAGGGAGTAATTCCTTGCGGCCCCCTGCGATGTAGAAAACCCGCAGCCCTGTTGATGGGATCGGGTTATATAGCATCCAGGCGGAGCAAGCACAGTAATACACAGACATTTTAGATTCGACACAATTATAATGTCATGAGTTTAATATCTTTCTTTTTCTGATACGCTTTAACGCGCGCGAATAAAAGGGGTATTCTTTAGAATTATTATCACCTGCAACGGAAAATATCTGGTTCTGGCATCTTATTTTGTTATAATGGTCTTTGGCGCCAAGATTATTCACTTACTTCTCCATGTTCATACTTGTGTTTCTTGGCAGAAAGCGTGAAGATCAAACACTCAAGTAACAAGGTAAAATAGAAGTCATTTTCTCTCTATTCAAAGATAAAAATAATAAACATATTTTAAGATGTTATTATTTCTCGGCAATAGGTACTTTTGCTTTCGATCTTTTTTTAAATCATTTACCGGAGAAACAGTTCTAATGCTCTTGAAACCTTAATGAAAATTACCATTGTAGTCGTCATTTCCTAATGCATTTCGTTAGATTAATTACTAACGTAAAGCCTATGCTAAATCGAATTTTTAACAATCCAAGTTTATTTTAGAACACTTGATAAGCGAAGCTAACAAAAAGGGACTGTGTTCGTCAATCCCTGTCCCAAAATTAAATTTCAAGAACCACGAAGCGTAGACAGATCGTTAAGATGTCGTTGGAAAGGTCTTGTACAGACTAGATCTGAGCCGCATGATTATTGCAGTGGGCCAGTGTTGCCAACTCGTTATTTTAAATTTCAATTTTTCAAATTACTTTCATTGTGTTAGACCTGTCTATCCCAAACTTAACATAAATATTATTCGACGGAATAAAAACAAAACACTGTGGGTATTCCACTCCGTAAGTACCTCAGTTGTCAGTGTTGCAAACATATTTAATAAAAAAAAATGCTTGTTTCTGTATCCCATATGCTATGAAGGGACGCTCGGAGCCTCCGCGATTGTTGGTAGACTAACAGCGTTCATTTGTTTTTATTTAACTTACATGTATGGACAGAACAGGCAACTATAGCCTATAACATGTTCGAGGAATGACATCCTTTAGTGAGCATCTCTTCCAGGGCAACGTATCAGCCAGGACTTTGTCTAGGTACTACTATACCATCAACGTGAACCGATGAGAGCTTACCACTGACTTCTATCAAATGGAGATTATGACGTAAGGACTGAATCTAAAGTGTAACGTTGATTTGGAATCAATAAGCTCAATCAGTTTGCACCAAATAGAATTCTCAAATCGATATTGTCGAATCGAGCTGAACATTAGTCCGACTCGACCCGTTGACAGTAATACAAACAGGACCTCTTGATTAAGCGATGAGGAGAGAAAACGTCTCATTCACCGAAAGCACAATAAAGAACTAGTAAATTTATTATCATACAACGAATATTTCTGACATACATTTATTTTGCTTATCTTCGAAATCGGAATAAATAATATGTAAAAATTTAATTTCTAAATGCGTTCAAATGATGTCCTTAAGCAAAATTAACTGTTTCGCCAAACAATAAAGTGTCAATAGTTAACAAAAACATGATAGAGAATTATTTAGTGCTATGGGAGGCGATTATGGAGTTAAACGAATAGAACAAATGTTGTTTCGGGATGACAACATATGTAGTAGTTGTACAGAACACCGCTCCTACATTGTCACATTGTCACATTCTCAAAAATTTTCCGAAATGTTCCTGGAAGAAGCTAGGCAACCATAACTGTCTGCAAATTTCCAGTAACTTTCTAATAAAACAGCAGCCATCAATCAGTTTTTCAGGAATGTTGGGAGTAAAAGAAAGAAATGTTAGCCTCAAGCGAGATTTCAACACGAGTGGTTCAATTAAAAGTCCAGGTCTTACTGACTGGACTATACTGCCAATAATAAAGCATTAGATGAAAACACTATAGATTGTAAGAAATTAGGGTAATCATTCAGCCCTGGAAATTTCCCCGCCTTAAGGTACTTATCCCGGCTATTTTTCTTCCCGGTTTGAAGAATAAATATCCTTCCAAAAATGTTATAATTTCATTTAGAAAGAAACACTCCAAAACGACTTCTGTCTAGGGCTGCCATGTGTACTGTTTTCAGGGTTCCTAATTTTTTATTCTCTTCTTTTTTTTTCTCTCTAAATTATTGAAATGTACTCTTTTTTGTATGTTTTTTTTAATCACACGAGGAATCTTTTGATTTAAGTACGTGTCATTTGGAAACTCTAAATCCAAGGAGTATAGATAAAAACCTTTCTGTAGTGGTGGGAGAAAAGAAAATTAAATGAAAGCTCTACCTTTCTTGCTTCCTAGTGAAAAGCTAGCGACCTAGCTGCCTAAGCCAAGTTGCCTGAAGATCAGAAATATCATTCATTCACTTATTCCCCAGAGACCGGCGAACTATCTGAATCCATTACACGTGTCCAATATCACCTTATACCAACAATGCCTCTGGGTTATAAATAAAATTTCAAATGAAGGAGAAAACCATACTTACTGATGGAGTGATCACGTATTCAGCAGTCGGCTAATTGGCGTTTACCATAGATCTCATAATAGCTATGCTATTATGAGATCTATGCGTTTACTACAGACTAAGTTATTATAAGCGAGATAAAACAAGGACATCCCAGGATATGTGAGGTACGTTTTTCCGGGACATCAGGACGTCCAAGGAACATGCAAATGTCCGCTTTGGTTCCGAAAATGGTATTCTCATGGGATGCCTGCAGGGCATGTTTGGATCACATAAGGGGAATCAACAGGACGTTTATAGGATATTCTGAAACCCGGATATATCCCATTGATCAGCGAAAGGAGCATAAGGTCTTCATGTCCGTATGGGATTTCTGTGGGACATCGGATGGATGTTCCTTTAGGATGGGTTTGGGATATTCCAGTAGGATATCTAATGAAAACTTCACGAATGTCTAGAATATCTTGGGATACGATTCGGCAGTTTAGGACGTCGCAGGTACGTCTCTGGATATCTACTGAAGTCCAATACTTCTGTAACTAGAAATAAGAGAAGCACATTTTCTATCGCTTCTCTAAAATCCGTATGAACTGTAGAAACTAGTTCAGGATTTTTTAATGCCTTGTTAAAAACTGAAATTTGGAAGTAAGGAATTCTTCTCTTCGTCAGTGTTTCATTATAGAATTTCAAATGAAAGGTAGCTAGGGATAGTATGGCAGCATAGCATTATTTAAATAATTTAATTAATTGAATTTGGTTAATTTCAGGAGCTGTTATCAAACAATTCCAACATGTAAGTGACGAATTGTTAACTGACAAGTTCCTCCCCTTGTTATTTTTGTTTTCACGTAACAGATGACAAGTATTGTGAATAATTATGTTAAACTCTGACATTTGTACGATGTGCTAATTGTAGAAATGCGTATTGCTTCAGCCACTTTGTAGAAAATGTTCGTATGTGTGTCATCTATCGTTTTGGTTCTTTATCATTGTATTTGTTTTCACAAATACCGTCATCTTCTTGAAGTGTAATTATCGTAATATTCTACTTTTTATCCCCTTTGTTCAGTTAATATTTCACCACTAATATATTTTACTTACATCAATTCCACATTATTAATATTTAACTAACAATTGGGGTTTCAATAATTTGGGGGGAGTTCAGGGTGCAATCTACTAAAATATTTCTCTCTATTGCTACCTCAACAACTGATTATGCAGCCTTAAGTTTCTTGTTAGGTAATGCATTTCCTAAAGTACAAGTTCTCATTAGAACCCAACCACTAAATGCTTAGTTAAATCCCACTAACTAAAAGACATGTCACTCCAAACTGATATCTCTTTCGACTTGATTATCTTGAACATTACTCATATCTAAATGCATTAATACTGTCGAATACTTATCCTAGCATTTGTTCATTAAGCACAAATCTCAGCTTACGCAGTTCTTACTAATCTTAAATTGCCAACGTATATGTATAAAACACTGCAAAATATAATACTTTTCATTAAAATACAAGACACAAGAATATAAACAACAGCTTCTTCATTATTAATAAATTTTTAACGAAATTTACAACAATGCTAAATTAGGCTTCTTTTTTTGAATAAATTGAATAAACTAAAGTTTATTTTATATGCTTTATAAAATATTAAAAATCTGCTGAACACAACATTCCACAGAAAACAACTAGATAATCTTCTCTACATTCCGAATTAGTTTTCTCAATACCTGTTCAAGAAAGATTGTGCTATATCCAGATTATCTTCTGCAACTATATCAAAGACCAATTATTTCACTTCTTGAAATTTCGGAAGTTGTAAGACAAAACCATAACCCATCGACTCTATTCTCTTAATGATGTTCGCCTCCCTCTCCTGTCTACTCGATTTTCTCTTCTTTTTATTTTCCTATCCTCTATACTTTTAATTTCTTCCATCTACGAGCACTCTACCTGTCGCTTCACTGTATTTAGGCATTTTCTTCTTTCACCATTTCCTGTGTAAATTCACAATCATTCTCTAAAAAGAATATTTCTTCACCATCATCCACTGTCATAATAATATCATTATTAGACATTTCTTCAATCATATCGTCGGTAAACTTATCCAACATCACATATGACGATAATTTCAATTTATGAACCTTTCCCTTAACCGATTCTTTAACCCCTGATAGACTAGTTACAGTCGTCTGTGCAGTGTCGTAACAAAAGTCTTAGGGGCCCCGCTGCAAGAGGGTATTTGGGGAAGCCCAATTAGGGAACATACTTTTTTAACGTAATAGTAAAAGCAGCAAACACGAAAGTACACACACACACAGAGAGAGAGAGAGAGAGAGAGAGAGAGAGAGAATACATTCTTCCAAAGTCATCTTATATAATGGAATAACATTAGATAGAAAAGGTATTGTCATACAGTACAGCGTTTCACTATTTGTGATAATTTTGCATATTTTTTTTAAAGCACAGTGTCTACCGTAAGTGTAATCATGAAATGTCTTTTCAATATTTGTCAAAAGACTATTAAGGTTTCCTAAATGAAATAGATATTAATCACAAACATTTTATAAATAGAAATCAAAAATAAAACAAAATAATATTGTTGATACTGTACCATAGTTATGTACAGTGTTATTTCCAGAAATGAACATCATGATTAATGAACAGAAAATAAGAGATTATCAGAGATGTTGCACATTATAAAACTGCTGAAATAATTCCAAAATAAACTTACTGTAAAGGATTAAAATATTCAAACATGCAAAGTACAATTCAATACAATAAAACAAATTCAAAGTCTTTTCGAAAAGTTTTTTTCTCCCAACTTTAGCCTCAGCAACATCTGTAATAATCTTATCTATGTTTAGTCTTGGCGTTTTCTTTCGTTCTAAGTTTAAGATAGCAATATTTGTTAACCTTTGCTGTGAAGTAAGTTGTACTTTGTGAGCTTTAATTTCGAAAACGAGCGTTCAGCAGAAACCACACTTACTGGTATTGTTAGTAAAATTACACATGCGCTGAGCACAAGAAGAAAAGACGTAAAATACCCATTTTCCAATAAGTATGATACTATTTCCCGAATTGATTGAAGGTTTCAGTCCTATTGTAATCTCTGAATACCAGTATTTGCCGTGGCAAATCTGAGCTTACATCACTACTGTACTTTGTGGCAAAGTGATTTGCAGATTTCTGAAGTTCTTCCTCAGATGAAGTTCTTCCTCAAACAAGAATGTTGCTGGGTTGAGGGAAAAAAAATCTATTCAGCACTTCAGCCCTACCTTGGAAACGGGAGTTAAGTTGTGACACAATACAACCCAAAACAGGATAGACTACAGTAGCACGAAATGTGTCTTACGAAACATCTAGTCTACAGTCAGAAGCCAGTTCGTCAAAATATTTCTTGGCAAATCTTTTGCATTTCTCTTGAACATCTCGGAAATACCCGATTTCGAGCATTTTTTTTTTTTTTGTCGAATTTACAACCTCATCATATTCTCTCCTAAGATCTATGCTACTTGTAGATCAATATCGGAGGACTGCAAACTATTGGAAGCTGTCTACGTGACATTAGGATCTTTCCCAAATAACTCAAATTCAAAAGACCCAATCTTCTTCGACCTTAGTATAGAGTTAGAGACTAGACCACCAAATGGGGTGGGATTTTGAAGCCGGACCGAAATTATTTTTACTTTCCGACATTACTTGCATTTTGACAATAGCAAGAGGACCCCCAAAACAGGCAAAAAATATTACCAAAATTGCTATAATCTAAAATTTCACAATGATTCTTTCTCACGCATACGAAATGAATAACAGAATATAAGTATTCTGTACTGAGTAATAAATGGATTCAGCGGGACCGCGTAGAATTGGAGGCTCCGGTGCGTTGCACCGCTTGCACCGGCAATTGTTACGGCACTGAGTCTGTGTGCTTTGTCTATACGTTCTGGCTTTGCTAAATAATGATGTCCAATGTCCATTGCTGTCTCACAAAATTCCATAGACTCTTTGAACATTTGCCTTTCATAAAATACTGCAGCCATGTGAGCATAATATGCCATGTTCGTAGGATCCATTTCTAAAGCCAACTTATAATGTCTCATGGCTGTTGCAAAATCTCGCACTTTATAAGCCTCATTACCTAAAACGTTTTGCGCATCTGCTTCCTGAGCATTATTTCTCACCTCGGAACCACCACTGGGTATTTCTGTAGTTTCGCACAACCGTACATCACACTCTGGAACTGTATAATTCAATTTATTTACTTGTTCAGCCTTCAAATCTTGCTCTCATTTCTTTAACCCCTCCCTGTATATTTCATTTTCGGTTTGTGATGTTTCAGACTCTACCAGAATCGGCTCTTCTGCCAAGCTTTCTGTTCGACTGCTTATATCTCGTAACACTGAAACATCATCTCTTCAATTGCTGTCTGATCACATTCCAAACTTAAATGTTCTCCTATTCTTTTTTGCTAAATCTGACATTAAGTTATCAAAATTAGCTATTGTGTGTAGACTAGGTGTTTATAGTGACTTTTCATTCCCACAAACACTTATTTGTTCTTTTAAATCTTTTAGTTCTTTCTCGATTTCATGTACTTTATCAACTGACATTTCAAACTTACTCTCTCTCTCTGCCATCTTCCTTCTCTATTAATGATTTCTTCGCTGCTCCCACAAACCCTTCACTCCAAGTAGGTATCAAAATATCCAATCCAGATCTACCCAATATTGTCTGTTGATACATATGGTTCGTTTCAGTAAAAGACACTAACTTCATAACTCCATTGAAAATAGTATATAATCTAATTTCACCCAACACTGTTAACGTAGTATTATTGACCTGGATTATATGTGAAAAATCTATCACAACGCTTAATCCATGGGCGGATTTAGGAGATAGATCCTGGGGGCACGATAGAGACCCTGGGGGGAGGAGCAATCACTTTAAAAGCTATCGTTTAGAATGAAACATTTAAAGCCATTATGAAATAACTGGAGGGACAATACTCCCCCATAAATCCGCCCATGGTAATAACTGAATCGGTATCAAACTAAATGTCGATCTTGTATCACACAAAAAATTACAAACTTGATTGCCAATCTGAATATCTAAGCAAAGTGCAATTGATTTACTCATGACACTAGTATTCCCAGAATAAAAATTGTCAATAAGCATTAATTCATCCACAAAAATTGACAAGCTGAGATGGATTACCCTGATTAGTGTCAACGAGGTGTTCTTCATTGTCAATTTCTTGCACAAACCAGCGTTCGATTTGTCGTGGGGGATTCTGGGGATTTCCCCTAGCGCTCGAGAACTTCATCCCCGATTGTTGATTCCGAATATCATCCCAACCAGGGATAAAATCTTTGTTTTTCTACCTAAACAGGTATTAAGTGAAAAGTTACAAGAAACCATTAGTTCTAGAATCCCCCCTTCGCAATATATAACAAATCGAACACTGGCACAAACTGTGTATTTTTTGCCAAACATCCTACCTTCAAATGACCTCTTTTTTAGGCAACGAAAACAAATAGCATTATAAGCGCGGCATTTTCCTTTTTCGTGATCTGCACAATTCTACCACAAAGATATTATATGTGTTTGAAATGAGATCAGGTTTGTAACGTAACTGCTTATATTCCGTATAAATAGCATCTATATTACCCGTTGGAGAGACCTGTTTACTTTTAGAGCATCCGATGCCAAATCCACCTGTTTAATCAAGAAGACTATCTCTACGGCTTTACTAAATGTTAACTTGGTCGCAGCTAACAGTATTTTGCGCACCTTCTAGCCCAACCACGAACTGATCTCGTAGCATTACATCCGTAAAATCTCCATACCCACAGCGTACAACTTAATTTTTAAGCATTCACACATATTCCTGAATAGATTGAAACTCGGACTGGTTATTCATATGAAATGATTTTCATATGTTTCAATGATTTCTGTATGTTTTGGTCCAAACTGATCCACTAGGACTTCTTTAATTTCCTGTTCAGTTTTGTTTATAACTGGAGTCGGAGCACAAATATCTTATACTCCAGTACATCGTATGTCTCGGTACCAAGAGCTACTAATAATGTACTTGATTTCTTACCATCTGGTATAGATTGTGTATAACAAAATAATTCGAATCCTTCTAAATGACTTTCAATGTTGGGTTCATTCACATTAAACGGCTCTATAGCAATCAAGGAATGCATCATCTTGCAAAATCTCCACCGAACTGCGCCACTGCAATTTACTGAAATACTTCTTTGAAAACGGGTAATACTTCCTCAACTACTGATTATGCAGCCGTAAGGTTCTTTTTAGATAATTCGTTTCCTTAAGTACAAGTTCTCATTAAAACCCAACCACTAAATGCTTAGTTAAATCCCACTAACTAAAAGACATGTAACTCCAAACTGATATCTCTTTCGACTTGATTATCTTGCACATTACTCATATCTAAATGAATTAATACTGTCGAATACTTATCCCAGCATTTATTCATTAAGCACAAATCTCAGCTTACGCAGTTCTTACTAATCTTAAATTGCCAACGTATATGTATAAAACACTGCAAAATACAATACTTTTCATTAAAATACAAGACACAAGAATATAAACAACAGCTTCTTCATTATTACCAATTTTTAACGAAATTTACAACAATGCTAAATTAGGCTTCTTTTTTGAATAAATTGAATAAACTAAAGTTTATTTTATATGCTTTATAAAATATTAAAAATCTGCTGAACACAGCACAGGGGTCAGAAATTTAGGATTCTTCTTTATTTATGATATTGTTTTAATACGTCTAGTTCCATTGCCCGACTTTGCTGACACCAAGTGAGGTTCCCTTGTTAGTTCTTTTCGTTCCCGTACTTGCGTACTCAGTTCCCCACTGTTGAAAGTATATCATTGTCCCTCAATCGATTGTGGTTTTGGACAGTCTCCAACTTTGCGAATTTATTGTTTGAAATAATTAAGACCACGTGAAACATGTCTAATTTATCCATATTGCACGATATTAACTACCTGGTTCTTGAAATGCCACTAAGGCGTCCAAGCTCCGCCCGGCTCGGGGTCATCCCGCATTCCGGGGGTTGTGAGGGGGCTGGTAAGCCACTGACTTACGGATTCATAGGACTACCTGACTTAAAATAGAAAGGAGGGACAGAAAAGTTCAGAGAAAAAGACTAGAAGATTAAAAGAAAGGGCAAAGAAAGAGTATAAAAAATTTTCATATAAACTTCTAACAATTGCAGAATTTATGAATCCACCATATCAAAAGTGCTAACATGGAAAAACGATTACCTACTCGAATCTAAACTTCAGCAAGTTCTGAGTATGAACTCAAGAGGGCAGCAGTGTCGAAACGTTACTAGCGCTACTCCATATCGTCGTATGATAACCAGAGGAATGTAACTATAAAAAATCGATTTTCGTTTTCTTGGATGTATTATAAATGAGAGATATTGGAACGTATAGGATGTAAATGAGAGATACTTTACTACCTCTTAACGCCAAGTCGATTTGACACCAAGTGGGGCTTTCAAAACTATGTGTACATACATCCAAGAAAACGAAAATCGATTTTTTTTTTAGATACGTTCCTCTAGTTCTCATACGAAGATATCAGGTTTCACCACTACGTTGAATAGCCTGTATTTCTTCTTAAGTATGACTAGTCTTTCAGTTGTAAACCTCATTGCTATGAATTTCGATCAACTGTTATTGCAAAATAAGGATGGATACTAACCTAGTTTCAGTTAACGAAAAGATGTATGGGTACCATAATTTCAGCAAATTACTAATCTTATCCTCTGATTATTTGTGTGTTAGCATGTTTCTACGATAACCCTAATTCTCCTAATATAAAGCGAAAATAAGAACAGGAATAGTTAACAACGGATGCTTTTGATATGCCACTAAATTCGTTTTCCAATCTTCCACTGTTAAAAACAGGATATTTGTTAGAATTTTTTATAACAAAGGGAGAACAAACGTTATGACGAAAAGCTTACTTTATAAAAACTAAGATGGCATTTACATAAAATGCTACGAACTCAGATCATAATGCAGATCTCGATAGTCGTATGGACTAAGACGGTGCGTCGCCGTCCTTAAGGTCGCGGGTTCGAGTACCCCCTGGAGCTTGGCCATTTTTGGATTTCATAAGAGTTTGTAAGTTAACTTATAGAGAGACGAACCGAAGTCCATAGTTACTAAAATGGCCCATAAAAAAATAAGGAACCATACTGATTAGTCATCACGCAACAATCAGAACTTGGATGTCAACAACTATGCCCTTCTAATTTTTGGCATCATAGTCATAGATCATACTCAAGGACTTTTAGTCGTCGTAAGGAAGAACAATCAATATAAATGATGGGGAGGGGTACAGTATTACGCTGTTACGTTGTTATTGTCATGCTACAATGCGGTGCATGCCTTCGTGTCCATTTTCTCACTGAAATTTATTAATAAGGGGGTCTTCGTGTTAGCCTAAATTCTCCCAAGGTCCCCTCACAGTAAAAGAGTATTATCTTCTTTGTCTTAAGAGTTAAAAGAAAAGAATTGGAAATATCAAACGAGAGACAATGCAGATTGAATTGCTTTGTATATGGTGGTGATGAAAACGTGTAGGTATGTTTCTTCTTTCTTTCACTTTTCTTCAAGACCTCTTCTTTCACCATACACCGTGATTTACAATATACCTTCTTGTAATTGTCCCTTAATTCATTTTCTCTGTCTTAAATCCTTTTCTTATCTAATAAGAGCATCTCTATAGGTGAAAAAGATTGCTTACTTCCATTAACAGAACAGCAATACACAGTTGTAATTATTTACCGTAATTAAAAGAGCTTGAAGCGTTGACTCTTGCCTGTCTTGTGGATGGCAATGCTACAAGAAGAAAAATACAATAGATGTTCTCCACCTACCATTGAAATGTTAACCTTTTATATTCATTTATTTTTGTGGTATGTTAACCTGTAGGACAAGCCCTGGGAAGGATTTCAATCATCGTTTGCAATAACAATATGCTCTTTTAATAATAAACAACAATGAAGTTTTAGTATTAGACTACATTTACAATAGGATGAGAGAGTGTAGTTGGTGTCATGGGAAGACAAACAAAATAATTTCGCAAATACGTTTCTTGGTCTTATTTGTGAAATGAATTTACCAACAAGACAACAGCATAGCAAACGTTCAAGATAAATCAGCATAATATGTATAACAAGTATTTAATTTTAATATATGAGTCCAGAGTTTGCAAGGTTCCACAACTAAAGTGGGGTTCAAGCTTAGGCAGTTAAAATCATTGTTCATTCAAATTTCATTGTTGGCTAACTTTGTGTACGAAAATAACAGCACAAACCACAGAGTAATTAAACTAAACCACCAACAAATAGCAGCGTTTCTAAACCATCAATTCGAACACACAACATCGTTTAATTAATTAGGTATTTACCACGTAATAGGAGAACGTTCTTCCAGCAAATGGTTGAGACTTGTAGATACTATCAAGGTAAACTGTCACTTCTTTGGATTGGAAGAAGTCACTGATGCCTGACCACACTTAATCCCCACCAGCAAGTATTTTCTCATCTAGGAACAAGAATTGGTTCTTTGATGCTTTGGTAACAGTCGATGATGATAAACTGAGTCACTTATAAAAATGTTAGTAACAAAATATCATGGTCCAATCGAGGCAAGGACCAATAAACTGTACCGAAGCAAACCAAGCGGCTGTAGCTCTCTTGGTAGAACATTGGCTTAGCAATCGGAAGGTCCTTGGAACGATTCCAACGGCAGCTCAACCAGGCTTAGATTTCTTCAGAGGTTTTCTTCAGTCACACGAAGCAAATGTCGGTGTGGAACCTAGAAACTGGGTTATGTCCGACTACCTTCCGTATCCTTTTCCTCACCATCTCCCGGCCTGAAGCTAAGATGACTAAAATTCACTAAGAAAATTCAAATGTACCAAAACAGAGTCCCTAACTTGTCAACGTTTTGCTTTGTCTTCGGTAGTGATTTTCTACAACATAATCAAACAATAAATTCAACCAAATACTGTCAGCAACTGGACAGACTACATGCAGCTTTAGAGGAGAGGGAACCAACGTTAGTAAGACGAAGAGGTGTGCATCAGTACAGTGCAAGCTGCATGTGTTGTTTTAAACGAAAGTAACTCATAACTGGGGCTGAGAACTCCTTGTTCACCTTTCATACTCTCCAAAAATGTTCCATTGGATCACCACCTCTCTCGGATCAGAGCACGTTCCTGGCTAGGAATATATATCCTGATGTGGACCAAGTAGACAGTCATTTTTTGACTTCAGTCCAAAGAAGTGACTGTTTACCGTGATTGTATCTACATGTTTAACAATCTGAGGATGGACGTTCTCATAGCAGATGGCAATGAGTATCTTACTAATTAAACGTTGTTATGTGATTGTTGTGGTAGTTTCTGTTTTACTGCTCTGTGGTTTGTTTCATTTCTTTCTTACCAACCTAGTAGTAACCAACTGCCTTCCGGTTGTCTGGATCTAATAAACATTTTAAATCTGAAGATATGTAGGTAGAGGTAATATCGAAAGGAAACTAACATATTGTCTCCCGATAAGGGCCTAGACCCATAACTTCTAGTTTCCCTCCCTTTTTACTCACTCGCCCCTCCCTTCCTTTACCCCTTCCCATCTCTCCTCCTTACTCTCGGCATTTAGTAGTAATAACAATAAAGAGATAATAATTATTTAATGAAGTTATTTACACTATGTGGTTCAATAATATTATTATTAATAGTAATAAAATAATGGTATTAAATACATAGTCCTACAATGAGCGATTTTAATTGAACTACTGTAGTCTACTTGTGGAAGACGTGTTAACTACACTGAACAAGACGGTAATACCAAGCATTTTTACTCATACAAAAGCACTTTAAAATAAATTAAACAAAAACATTAGTATACATAAATACAATTAGTAATTATTGCCCATAAAACAGTATTTTATTTACCTACAAAATAATTTTCGCTGCGTTGAATATGTGGGCATGCTCTTTCAATGTGAAGCACCATCTCCGGGAATAGTCACCTCCTGACAATATAATGTCAAGTTAAGGAAAAAATGATGTGGTTCTTTAACAACAAAAACAAAACAAGTCGTTCTTTTACTGATTTTTTAAAGTTCTTTTATTGAAAATTCAGGATAGACAAAATGAAAAAGTTCAAATCCGAAATTTGAACCCTCGTAAATCGTGAACGGTAAAAGGCTATGGCATAGTACTGCACATGGTTATTACTGAGGTCAAGGGCTACCACCATACCAAGTTTGGTTATGATCGGATGTATTCCGCATTTCACGTAAGACGTATTAAACTCTTTTTACGATATTTTTTCAATCAAGAGATCAAAATGGTTTGTTTCTTCTGTCTTAAAAGACATGTTAGGATATTGTGTTTTATATATTTTTAAGATCTTTAGCCATCTTTTGATCAGACTGGAATAGGGTATGAGAGGGTAGCGGTCGATGTCTTAGTTAAGGTACAATGCTGACATTCGTGTGGATAAACTGAAGTAAATATTGGAAAATCTACGTCAGGACGATCCGCAGCTGGATTTGAACACACAGTACCTACCCATTGATGAACCGAAAAGACAGGTTAGGAAAAGACACTGTAGTTTTTCTCAAATACAAAAATCTAGCTTAAATTACGCCTTCATGCATATAGAGTGCTTGAACAAAAAGTAATTGTTGCTCGTCGATAGGGGTAGGATTGTTAAGCCCTATATTGACTGAAAATGATTATTGGTGTGTACAAAGGCCAAAGTAGTACTAAAGAATATTCCTAATATAGACTCTGATGCTTGGTTTAATATTTCTAACGTAAATTAAACTAAATTTAAATTACTTGAAGCCAGTTATGTACGACGAGTAGCTCCCCCTACGTGATCCTTAATGCTTTTTGCTAAATATTTTTCCCGCATTGCATTTTAAATAGCAATTTCTAATTTTTCCTTGTAAAGTGCGAATCTGTGAAAGTTGCCCCCCACCTAAGCCTGGGCCTAGTGGTAAATCTGGGCCTAGTGAAAGTGTGAAATTGAAATTAAATGATTTACTTATTTTACATGTGAACTTTTCCATAAATTTAGGACCAATATTTAAGGAATTCCGTGAGTGAAGCAAACATGTTGGTTCGCAGTGCAAACAGACGATCGGAATTCTGATAAATTCTGGAAAGATTTCTCAAAGATTTGACAGACAGATGTGAGATACCACTAAATGTGAAGTCCATTTTCAAATACAACTTTGCCCACAAAAATGTAAAATCGAAGTATTAGCATTATTGAATACATTTTATTTTCTAACTCATTAGTAAGGTTTTATCATTCCAGAACGTCTGCAAAATCATTAAATTGTCATAAGAAAGTATAGGTCAGAAACAAAAGTGAACAGTGAAATTTGTATATATTTTATCTTTCGTCTTTTTTCTTTTTTCGGAAAGAATGTAAAATATTGGTGAACTAAAACCTCTACCACTATTTCTACGATAATCATGGTTGCAAATTTTCCTCGACTTCGAAAAATCAGTTTATTACAAGTGGTTTGGTCGATTTCCCTACATAGATGTCGCTTGGACAAGCATGGTTATCGAAATGGATTACATGATTAATTTATTAATTCAGTTTCTTTTCGATTACTGTGAACTTTCCATGTGAACTGCAGTTGGAACTAAATTTTTCTGTTACAATTAAAAAGAGAAAACATATTCTTCTGGAACTAAACATTCACGCAATTCACATCATATCAAGATATCGGAATAAAAACCACATGATTTTAAGCATATTTTTGCTAATTTCTGCTCACTCTCGCATATTTTGTGCACGCTTAGTTTAGCCCAGAAATAGATTAAAAATATGGTATGTTTAGCCGAGAAATCGAAAACAATGTAGTTGAACTTCACGCTGCCCCAACCACAACAAGCTATCGGAATAAATACCACTCCCGGATTTTGTGCTTATTTTGTGCTAATTTATGCACACTATTCCATATTTTGTGCATAGTGCACTCAAGATTAGCACCAAATATGCACTAAATCCTGTAGAAAGATTTATTCCGATAGCTAGTTGTGGTTTTGCCAGCGTGATGTTGAACCAACCAGATTGTTTTTGTTTTCTGGGCTAAACCGAGCGTACAAAAAATGCACAAAATCCTGTGTGGTTTTGGTCTTAAAAGCTTTCTGTTGTTGGGCCAACTTCACGTACCTAATAAAGAGACACGTTGTACGTATTGTAGCAGTATTCTGTTAGTTGGCAGCAGGAAATGTTTCTTGCTCATTTTGTGTGACTCGCAGACTTTAGTTTTGGCTGTAGTTTTGCTATCATTCTGCTGTCAAAAACATTAGTTAAAGCGTAAGCATCTGATTCTGTTTTACTAGTAGTCAAGTTAATAAACTTAAAGATGGATCTAGCTTTCCTAATTAAATACTAGTAAATATTCCTAGAAAATCAACTTTGATCACGGCGTAAGATACAAGAAATTGCTTCGTAACAAGTCGGTTTATATCAATTAATTTAAAAAAAATTGAAAGTATGCGTTTGAAAGAAATTAAATTTATTTCATTCAATTTTATCCATTCAGAAAAGATAATCTTGTGTTGTTTTGAACAAGAAGAATTTAAAAATCATTTCTGTCTGGATGATTACGCAATTATTGAAATAAAAATATTCAATTTGCTTGTCGTCAGGTGTGTAGTTTGATGAAACAATATTGTAGATGGTGCTATTTCCCATTATGTAAGTTGGAGTACAACTGGTAGAAAAAGTGGTGGTGGCAATCTGGATAGTACGCGTGGGGGCAGGGGGAGGGGGAATCTACCTGCAAGTCAAGCAACGGCCCAACGTCGACGAAGATGAAGATCGGTTGGTCGATGAAGATGGGGGGGGGGGGCGAGGCTACGCCACTCTGCCAGCAAGACGTAGGACCGACGACCGTCCGGAAAATAGCTCGATGACGAAACGCCACTGATGGGTTGCGCCAACCTTCCCTCATCTACTAGTTGATCGAACCGCCGTCGGGGTCGGCACTTGGCTATGGTAAATTACCATATCTTAGGAACTATTGCACGTAAAGCCCTCAATTTGGTGTCAAATTGTAGGGTTTCGTTAGCGAAGATCAAATGATTGTAGTTACCTGGGTAGTCCATCTGAGACCATGGGGAGGGAAAATCCAACATGACTGCCAAAACAAGTCATTTCTAGCATTGAAGCACTCATATCTTCAGAACTATTGCACCTAATTGTCAAGCTGTAGAGTTTACTTAGCAAAATGGTTATCAAATGATGGTGGTCACTTCAGTAGTGCTAGCTCGAGTCATGAGGAGGGGATGAATTATAAGGTTGATTGACTTAAATCAAAGTGATTTAAATCATGATTTAAATAGCGATTAAAACCAGATGATTTTTTTAAAAAAAAACATGTATTTTTTAGGAAAGAGTACAAATAAAGTGCAGTATTTTTAATCATTCTGTGGTTTGAATCATGTAAGCTTAAAATTTACCTTTTCGTCCTTATGTGACAATAAGCTCTTCTGATATAAACTAAAACAAAAGTGATCAACCTAGAATTTTAAAAAAATATTTGAATCGTTCATTTCATATTACACGCGAAGTTTTAGAAGAGAACGTTGGAAACCAATTCACATTATAAGTTTATAATTTGTACTACAAATATATTTATTTTTGTAATACATGTGTAAACAAACACAGAGAAAACAGAAAAATCCAGTCTTTGTTTACAAAACCAAAATTGTTGTTTCCTAACATTACCTACTTTGTGTATTTGCATAAAATTATTTGGTCTCTTCATAAATTACTCAAAAGCAATTTATACCCATTAGAGGTATAAAGTTTACCTGTGTGTATGCTGAAGGATGAAAATACAACAAGGTTGTTATCCACTATTGAATTGACTGCATTAAAAGGCTTTCATTGAATTGAATTTCATCTCTAAGGCCTTTAGCAACTTTCGATCAGCCCGGATAGATGATGATCGGAAGAATGATGGAATGAGGAAAGTGGAAGGAAACGAGAGAACCCTATGAAAACTCACGCACATGGTTTTTGTTCACAACAAAGCCCACATAGCACAAGCCGGGATCGAGTCGGGAACCACACGTACCAGAAGTGAGCGCTGTACCATTGAGCGACCGCGGTTCCAAAATAGCTATCATACTTTATGGAATACTGTCATAGGGTATTCCCAAATTGATAGTACAATTTTGAGGTCTGAACACTCGAAGTGAAATGAACTAAAATTTATCTGAGTAAACTTAAATCTTAGAATATTTCATTAGAAAGATGTAGCCTGGAGAAAAGGAACAATTGTGATTATAAAATTTGTAATTGCTTAGGAAGAAAGGAAGACAGACGTTTTTATAGAAGGGAAGATAATGCGTAGAAACATAGTAAATTGTTTCTTTCTCGAACTTAATTACGGAGTATATCCCTCTGATACCACTTCATTCATCGTGTATTGACGAAATTACTGTAGAAGTTTCCTACATGTTAACTTTCCTTTCTAAAATTCACCATAAGTAACGCTATATCTTCCTTCCTCTTCAAATTACAAGTTGTTGTAATTACCTATTTTTCATTGCTATCTTCCACCATAGCGAACACCACATATTTGTTAATTTTACTTTAGTTGTTAGTGGTTAAGTTATCTGAAAAAGGGAAAACTAACTTACATAGTAGTAGCTTTTCAATCCCGGAAGTTAATTAAATAAAAGAATTGATTTAAATTTTAAAAAATCGATTTAAATAAAAAATCAACATTTTTTTTTTTTGTCAAAATCGTGATTCTCTTTAACCTTTGGATGAATCCAATATGACTGCCAAAACAAGTCATTTCTAGATAGAAACACCAATATCTGCAGAATTATTGTATCTGGGTGTCAAATTGTAGAGTTTCATTAGCAAAATGGTTAGCAAATGATGGTGGTCATCTGGGTACGTAGTGATATCTGAAATCATTAAAGGGTCGAATATGGCTGCCGAAACAAATCGTTTCTAGCATAAAAGCACCCATATCTTCAGGAACTATTGCACATAGACCTACATGTCTGGTGTCAAATTGTACACCTTTATAGCAGAAATCAGAACAACTAATGGTTAGCACCGTCTTGGGCCATGGGGAAGGCTGAGTTCAATATGTCTGCCGAAATAAGTAATTTCGACTATATTCGGAACTATTTTACATGCAACAATGATTTCGGTGTCAAATTGCAAGGTTTTATGAGCAAAATGATCTACAAGTGATGGTGACCAACGAAGGTCATGGAAACGGAAGAATCCAATATGGCTGCCGAAACAAGTGATTTCCAGTATAAAATAACGATATATTTAGAACTATTTCGCCTAGAGTTACAATTCTGATGTCAAATTGTAGGATTTTATAGTCAAAATGATCAAAATGTGTTGCTGGTAATCTGATTAGTCTGTCTTGGGTCATGTGAAGGAAAGAATCAAATATGGCCGCCGTAACATACAATTTCTGGCATACAAGTAACAATGTCGAGGGAAGTAGTCATAATAAGTTAACAGATTAGGTATACACTCAAAAGAATATATTTCATACAAGCAATGGAATTCGGAGAATTCGGTCTTTAGCCTTCTAATTAAAATTCGAGGAATGTCCCCAGAAATGAAGGAGAATAAAATGAACTTTGAAACGATGTGTTATTTGACCAATGTTGCCATCTAAGAAAACTTAAGGTTTTGCCAGTGGACCGCAGGGAATATGGCACCACGCTTAAATTTGTCATAATATTTCGTCCCCCTCAAAACTAAAGTTGACGTGTTTCGGGATTTTTTTTTTAAACAAACTACTAGTAAGAAGCTTGGGGTGGGAGTAAAGAGGTGGAAACTTATAAACAAATTATCATGATGATGGACGGTATTCTGCCAGAAGGCACGTTTATTGTCCAAAGATCGGTAATTTGTCATTGCCCTCTCTCATCAAATCAACGAGCTAAAGACAGGACTTACAGTTTAAAGTAGGGATTTTGCTAGACCTCCGCCATGGGAGTGTTATTGTCATCACAAAATTCTCGACCACAGAAACCAAATTAAAAAAGTTAGCGCTTAAAAATTCGATAAAAAAGCCTGCAAAACTCTACCTGTATCGCACAATTTTAGCTTCCCCTCTAAATTTAAAATTGTACTGTCGGCAATACGGTTCTTGAACTGTCTATTTAAGAACTGAGGAGCAAACAAGCAGAACTTTACATGTCTTTTTTTTTATTTTTAGACCTTATTGAATCATGCAAAGTGATTTTATAAATGCAGAACATATTACGATGGAATAAGCAATTCTTTCAGAAAATTACTTTTTATAATCATATTATTAGATGCAGCTCTTCATTGAGGTATTAAAACATACAAAACGTTTTTAAATAAAATAAAAAATTGGACACGTGAGGTTGTGCTTGTTTGCTCCTTAACTGTCAAGAATTGTAATATTGAACGGAAGAGTAACTACTGTCTCTCTTCTTAAAGTTCGAGACCTCGAGCGAAGTTGAAGTGGGACACTGACGTGAATGATACGAATGACAAGAATTATTAATGTCTGGTTATAATTAATTAATTAAAGAAACAGATGTGAATATAAAATACCAACATTTTCATTGCATTTTTAACAAAATAGACGTTCTGAAATATATGTTACATGTTCACTTATATTTTATCAATATTTGTTTCAATTCTCTTCTTATCATGTACAATGCACCTACATTTAGTTCACATTTAAATAACTATACTTTTAACACCTACATTCGAGGAAGTACATCGCATATTTAGAAAATACAATTTAAATTAACTATAAAGCACAAAAGTTACAATTTAAATTAAATTAATTGTAACTAAGAAATACAATTTCATAAAGAGCTGTTCCCACCTAGTAGTGTGTTTGTGTACTTCTGTCTATTTTGTAATTTCGTGGTTCAGGTAATCCACGTAGATTATACTTATCATTAAGCAATATTTAGATACAGTTCTGTCATCAAAATAAGTTTTCAAAGGTATCTAACAGATGGCACACTAATCTATGGGACAAACTATAGAGCACATACACTGTCGACAGTGATGAATATTGTTATTTACAGTTAACCGTATTTCAACTAATTACATGAGGAAAACAAAGACAATAATTCAGATTAAAATGGGATTTGTATGCAAGTAATTACACTTTGTGCAACAAAAAGTGATTTTAAGAGAAGAAAACACATTCATAAATTTTATGAGTTGACAGTTAGTTCCCATTTCCTTATAATTTAAAGATACTTCCTTCAATTTTTAGCTCCATAAAGTTGTTGCTTAAAACTAATTCCCTCTCTTTTTTTAAAAAAAAGAAAAAGAAAGAAAAAGAAATATACCAGAGCGGTCCACACGTAAACAAGTAATTAGTATGATAATTAATTGTCTCTTTTCTTCTTCTTTAAACTGTGGAACATTTTCCTTCCAAGATGCAACTAATGTTAACCAACGTCCGTTAAGTGTGAAAGTGAAACAGACAGAAGGCACAAGGACACCCACTTTAGAATCTGGAATTTTGAACAATTTCCTTCGCTTGGAACAAAAATAAATGTCTTAATATTTAGAAAGAAAACTATGTTATCCTATCACGTAGGAGGAAAAAGCGTAACCACTTGGAAAACTAGAGTTCATGAGCAGAAAGACACAATTAATCTTTACTTTTGGTAAGGTTCTCGGAGTCCAACATTCACGTACCCAAAATGTTAATTACGATGTATAAATCGAAAGTAAATACCATAAAAAAATAATAAAGAAACTTTTTAAAGACATACTTTTCTTAAACAATTCGTGTATGGGGCGCGCTCTCATATAGAGTCACTTCATAAATTCTTCAATTGGTGCGCCCAATGCTTTTCTTTTTAGTTATGCATAAACAAAATTATTTTTGAATTTTTAGTATGAATTGTTTCAGAAAAGCGTGTTTTTAAAAAGTTCCAATGTAACAATATGAAAGTAAAAATGGAATATTTTATTTATAACAGTGTACAGAAATCATGCATAATAGCCTGTTTCATTTAAAACGCAAATTTGTTGATTAGTAGTACGTGTCGCCTAACCACCTAGCACTATAACAGATGGTGCACATATTTGTAACTTTTGGAAATTTGATTTATTACTTATACTATCTTCTAAAAGGGAACTTTTTGTACTTATTTCACGATCAATATGGATTTGTGTGTGTTGATATATTTTTGCTCTTAACTAATATCTAGTTTGCTAATTATTCAATGCTGTAACTCAACAGTCATTATAATATATGTAATCAAACACAAGGACCTCCGAGACCAGTTAGATCGATTAATACAGTGGTTGTATTGCTTTTCATAGAATAAAGTAAATAATTAATCACGTGACCAACGAGGAATTCCCTAAGTGACCGCTTCTCTCGCCAGGAGTGGAACTTGGAAACTGAAATATTTCTCCATTAGGCATACCGATATCTTACCTTCCCTAGGAAGTCCACTGCAGACGACCATCTCTCTCCGGGGTTTGGAATTTGCAGTGTAATGTTTCTACATCCTTTCCAACCTATGGGCCACGGGCGACCGTCTCTTTGTAGGAACGGTACCAGCAGCTCATATACCATTCTTACACTAGTGGGAGGACCGTGTTGTTGAGCGACCGTTTATCAGTGCTGGAAGGGATCTCGCTTCGTGTCTATTGTCTCACACATCCTTGAGGGATGGATGGCATCTTTGGAAAGCCGTTTCTCTTCGTTGGGAACGGAACCTAAGGAGTGAGGTCTCTCCACCTTAGTTCCATCATTTCACCGTACTACCCCTGTGTCCAGCTTGCCCGCTGCGTCGCTGAGGCTAACACCGCAAAGGCTGTTATATATTGTCACCCGACTTAACGTCGCTGTGCAAAATTTCATCACGTCGGCAAATTAGTTAAATTAACGTTGCAAGATTTGAGGACACCACGAACCATTGTGAACTAAAGAAAGAAAAAAGATGGTAAAAAAAATCAAATTAAAGATTTTCGTTAATGGTTTAATGTTTTTATACAAGGTGTGACCATAAAGTTTCCAGACTGGAGCAATAAATACTACAAACTACTCAGAGAATGAAATGTTTGTTTTTTCTTCTGCAACGTAATCCCCCACGATGCAAATAAACTTGATCTTGTTTTATCAAAGCACCAAAACTTTTAGGATACTTCTCGTATGGATAGTCTCGTGACAAAATGGACTAGCTTACAAAAAAGAGGATACTTTCTGTCAATTAACTTTAGTCCCAATTATCAAAAATAACAAAAAACTGATCAGATTTTGTTTGTGATAATTTGTGAAACAAATTATGCCTTCTATTCTTACAAGGAAGGGTACCCAGGTGTAACACGCCGATTGTGATAATATTGCACAGACATAGAGAACATCGAAAAAGAAGCGACACGTATTTTTTTATATCGGCCAACAACCGCATTGAAAGGGTCAAATAGGGGCATAAACATGGGGTCAAAATGAGATTGTGTGGAATATTGAGAGAACGAGAAGAGATATCGGAAGAGGTTAAATGTACGAAATACTACCCATAGTCGACACAAGGCAATGAGGTAGGACGCACCCATGAGAAGAAAGCAGAACATCCGGAAATGGATCAATCACACATTTCCGGATTTCCAATATTTCCACAATGTGCTACGGAAATGAGCGAAGAGGGTGGCAAGGAGCAGGAAGAAAGAAGAAACGGAAACGGAAAATACGTGTTTTTGTTTTGGGTGCATACTTCGCCCGTATGCGAAAAGGACTCAGATTCATCTCAATCCACGAAGATGGGAGAACACTCAGGAAGGATGCAAACGCCGTGCGTAGAGGCAGCCAGCGAGACAGTACTGCACAGTGGGTGGCATATATATCAGAACATCAAGTTGATTTTTTTATTTGAATTTATTTAAGGCCTTTAGGCAACTATGGCTCAGGAAGTATGGATGATGATGGGATGAATTGGTGGAATGAAGAAAGTGCGAGGAAACGGGAGCATCTCGAGAAAACCCACCACGCACACGGTGTTTGTCCACCACAAAACATCAAGTTGAGTTGTAGAAAGAACTCATAGATAAAGGATTGCAAGGTCAGACGACGTAGTACGGCATGGCACGTGAAGGTACCCTAAGGAAAGAAAGAGCAGGTTGACGTTGGAATTTCACTCTGGACGCTGTCTGGCTCTGCGAGGCGAGAAGCATATCACAGCAACAATGCAATCTCTACCTGCCATCACACATAGCTACACAATACAGCCTGTTATATCTGCCAGTGGTAAGTTGCTGTCGCCCATGCTCATAGTCTTGAATCAGCTTCATGGTACGTTTGGGCCACGGATTCAACAAAGAATGTTCCGCCCACAAAACTTATACATTTGTGCATCATCATCTGGGAAAGTGACAAAACAAATCATTAAGACGTGGTTAAATCGGTGTTCCTCCAACAGGTCGATGAGCAAACGGTAATGTTAGTCGACTCGTAGTCGGGTTATGATCGAGCCGTCTTGGCAACAGTAATGCCACTGGACTGACAGTGCAACATTATGACGATACCTATGCACACAACTGGGTTAATACAACATCTGGACGTGTATGGTGTCAGAGTTTGGAAGAACTTCGTACGCAAAGTATCTGATGCGGTACGCCTTCAGCAACTCAACATCAATCTACACAACAGAGACAATATCCTGACACTTCAATCCCTTGTGCATAATCATCTGTCGTCTCCACGGTATATACGTGTATTCTAACACGCGTGATTTTCTCGAGGTCCTCCCGTTTCCTCGCACTTTCTTCGTTCCACCAATTCATCCCATCATCATCCATACGGCCTGAGCCATAGTTGCCTAAAGGCCTTAAATAAATTCAAATTTAAAATTCAACTTGATGTTCTAATATATATATGCCACCCACTGTGCAGTACTGTCTCGCTGGCTGCCTCTACGCACGGCGTTTGTATCCTTCCTGAGTGTTCTCCCATCTTCGTGCATTGAGATGAATCTGCGTCTCTTTCGCATACGGGCGACGTATGCACCAAAAACAAAAACACGTATTTTCAGTTTTCGTTTCTTCTTTCTTCCTGCTCCTTGCCACCCTCTTCGCTCATTTCCGTAGCACATTGTGGCAATATTAGAAATCCGGAAATGTGTGATCGATCCATTTCCGGATGTTCTGCTTTCTTCTCATGGGTGCGTCCTACCTCATTGCCTTCCGTCGACTATGAGTAGTATTTCGTACATTTAACCTCTTCCGATATCTCTTCTCGTTCTCTCAATATTCCACACAATCTCATTTTGACCCCATGTTTATGCCCCTATTTGACCCTTTCAATGCGGTTGTTGGCCGATATAATAAAATACGTGTCGCTTCTTTTTCGATGTTCTCTATGTCTGTGCAATATTATCACAATCGGCGTGTTACACCTGGGTACCCTACCTTGTTAGACTAATTACTGATAGTGATTTAATGTGCTTTTGAATAATGGCAATACTACTTTTCAACGTAAGTAGGCCTATCACAATAATCAAATAATTTCCAATAATTAACACACACTGAGTTCGTTTTTGAGACAATCTATAGCTTCTTGTGGACCCACAAAAAGCTTATGTTGTTTAAGTTGTTTAAAAGAGAAGTAACCTTTGTTTATGATGGACAGAAGAATTTCGCAGAAAATTGCATGTTTTTCTTTAGATTGGTTCTAAATATCTATTAAGACTTGAAATAAGTATTAACTTGAAATAAATATTAATGCAATTACCATTTTTTAACTTACAAGAAAATTCATCCTGTTTTTTTTTTTAATATATATATTCATATATATAACTTTTTTCATTATCTGTAAACATCAATGAACGCATCTGGACTTTTGTTATCATTGTTAAAGCTAAATAGAGTATCTAAGAAGAAATAACATTATTTACCGTTACAAATAATAAAATAAACCAAAATTATTTCAAATTTCTTGGATTTTGGTACGTTTCAATAGCCCCGTGCTAATCTTTATCAATTATTCAGCAACACAGTTTTCAAAAACAGCTGATACATTAGATGTAAAAATAAACAAGTAATAGTTTGCTTTTACGTCTAAGATATCAGTTTTTTTTAAAAAAAACATGTTACTGAAAGGTTGATAAGGATTAGAATGGAGTTATTAATAAACACAATACAATAAATTTAAAAGAATATTTGTTTAATATTAACAGCACTTAATTTATTACATATATTGATAAACCTGTAAAAGCACTATTTTCACACCAAAAAAAATACTGTTTATTTCACCTTCTCATCTGTAAAGTTTGGCTGCACTTTAGATACTCCCCTGGGTTGTTCAAAACTGTAAAAGTTAGGTTAGATTATGTAGGATTGGGTTAGTTTAATTCATCCTTAATTGAGCTAAACGTCTCTGTAGTTCTTCTAAATCAGATTCTAAATATTGTACTGAACAGGTGATTTCTCATCCTGGGGAATATCCAAAGAGCATCCCAAAGTTTTATTTTAAAAAGATCTCCACCTACCGGAAGGTATACCTTTCTCGTGAGAAGAAACGGAAATGAATCGCATTTACTGATTATTGATACATCTCTCTCTCTCTCTCTCTCTCTCTCTCTCTCTCTTTCTCTGAGATGATAATGTTTGTTGTGAAAGGGGTGAGTGTTATGTGAAAGGGAGAGTGAGGAAGACTATCTATCACAAAAGAAATTATTGAAAGAAACAAAGCTTTCACTTACCTATAAAAAGTTTCCAGTTCATTGCGTTCCATTGCAGATGCACTTTCGGGAGGCTTTATAGTAAAGAGGGAGAGAGAAAGACAGAGATTACGGAGACTTTGCAATCTTAACGTGACATCAAGCCATACATTCACTTCCTTTTAACGTGCACGAAACGAACAAAAGAAAAGTTCCTCCGTTGCAGCATCCAAATTGGATTACATCCCCTCCCCCTTACCCCTTCGTAGACTGTTAGTGCAAGGAGAGGAGCAAAGCGTTTCTTTCGGAAACGATCAAGTTAGTTTCTAACAAATTCAATAGAGGGTACTGTTAAATTCTAATTCACTTCTTCCAGTGCTATAGCAGGTGTCTAACTCGTGAGGCCTCTTTAGGAGCTAACGTTGATATTCATCAAGTCCCATTTCAGGACATGATGATATATTATAAGCAAATTACACGGAATGAATGGCAGCGACGATGGGATGACGTAGCTGCGAATAAATTGAAAGAAATTAAATTAACAGTTGCTCCATGGAAATCATCTTGCCGAGATAGTAGGCGAGAAGAAGTCCTTTTATGTCGTCTACGTATAGGACACAGTCGCCTAACACACGGATATCTGTTACGACGATTGGATCCACCACGTTGTAATAATTGCACTGTGGTTTTAAGTATTCGTCACGTGCTTTTAGATTGTCCCGGATATAATCATCTCAGACAACGTTATAACATCCCCAATGACATGGCGTCATTGTTAGGGGATGAACCAGGTATGTTGCGGAGAGTTTTTAGTTATGTCCGTGAGACAGGATTATCTCCGTCTCTCTGAGATGATTATGTCACATAGCTGTTATGTTTTATGTAGTATTATTTTATTTTTGTGAAGGCCTATTTACAGCCTTCACATTTTTACCTTTCATGCTAAAGACCATTTACATCTTTAGTTTTTACTACGATTTTATTTTTCTGAAGAACTTATATCTTCATCTTTTATATGCTTTTATTATTTTAGTTAACAGCAATTTTATAGACGTGACAAAGATAAGGGGCTTCCCCCGTATCGGGACGGGCGTAAGCCATAGTGATCTTACCGCCCATAAAATTCATTTTATCTTATAGCAGGTGTCTAACTTCAAGTAAACTTCATTGAAATATTAATTTTATTCTAGTATTCTTCTGAAATTGTGGTTGAATGGTTCAAGGTATGGATTGTATGGTGGATTTGGCACTATACTGGTCAATGGCTTACGCAAAAACTTAGTTTCCTTCTGGCTAAAGGAGTATATATTTTTTTCTTGTTCCGGCCGAATAACTTATCTTCTATTTGAAAATAGTTTCTGAATTTTCTAACAAAACTTGCAAATGCACACCATATATTTTAAATAACATTATTTTATTGTTATTCTCTGAGTAAGTGTGAAAAATGGTGACATATTTTCGTTTAATTTCTTTTAGAAATTTTGTGAGTAACTTTCCTGGAAGTTTCCGTTCCGTCAATTGCCTGATTTTTTTTTTTTTTAATCGACTGGCTGCAAAATTATGTACGCTGTAAAATAAGATAAGAAAATGAGTCTTGATTTTGAAATTATTTTCTGATCTTTAGACGTCCTTTGACTTAGGGGTAGGTAGAAGATGGAGAAAGTATCAGCCAGAGCTTTACTTAAAGTACACCATTCGAACATTAGTCTTGTGAAACAGGAAAAACCTTGGAAAATGTCAGTCAGGGTGTTCGGTCGCAGTTTTATGGAAGATGTTAGAGAATGTAGATTAAACACACTTAAATTCTAAAGAAATAATTTGCAAGTTTTGTTCTTTGAAAATCACAACATTGCATCGAGTTGTTTCATAGTTTGTTCAGCCAATGGTTAGAGAAAGCGAAAAAATAATCTACCTAGGCAAGTCAGTTGTGCACCGAAAGATTAGATTAATTATACACCATAATATTATACAAAAATACAGTGAAATATTCATAATTTGTTACTTCTGAATAGACTTATGGCTCTTCAAATTGTCTGCATGAACTAGAAAGTCTGTCTGAAAAGTTTCCGAATTTAATTATTTTCTGAGGGAAGTCTTGAACGCTGGATAGTAACACTTTATGCAGTGGTATCCTTCATGTTCATGCGTGTTGGATGTCTCTTGATTCAACATCCGTTTGGCAGCCAGTGTGTAGTGTCGTGTGGTCCTTCTTCGTCTCAGTTACATTTGGATAAAGTGACAGAACGTGTGAAACAACTATATAATGCTTAAAATGCTAGAAACTTTGAGATAACCAAACAGAAACAACACGCAAGATTCAACAAGGTTTTAGCAAAGATTCCATGTTGAATACACAAATAAAACAGTGGTTAAAATCAGTTCAAAGAAAACAGTGGAAGCCTCCATCCCCGCCAGATGCTGATTGTAATTATTGGCTACCGTGGCATTGTGCAACTCGCATGCGTACCAGAACAAACAGTTACAAAGGAACATTAATTTAACGTTCTCCGTCTCCTACATAATACAGTACGTCGCAAGAGACCAGACCTCTTGGTCCACAAAATTGGTACCTGCATCATGATAACGCCCCTGCCCATTTCCTCGCCAGTGATCCTATCTTTTTTGGGAAGGCATAGCATTCCTGTCTGTCTCCAAGGCTCTTTGTGACTTCAGGGTTGTCCTTAAAGACAAATCGACACTGAAAGGGTACCCGCTTCGACATCTCAGAGGACATCATGTACAACGCGACGGCGGCGTTGAGAGGAGTTCTAAAGGAGGTGTTCTAAACATGCTTCCAGCAATGGCAGGATCGCTGGTTTAAGTGTGTGGAAGCTGCACGGTTCTATTTTGAAGGTCATTAGCAATTGAAACACACCAGATGTGTAGTTTTATTTTCCTGGCTTATGGTCGGATTATTTTCAGACAGATGTACCTGAAAGGAAAGCAGGTAACCCATGGCTTTGGAATGGCGATCAGGTAAGAAAATTCATAAGCTTACGTTAGAATTCTTATGTGCATCAGATTAATGAATGCATTATAATATCTTTCAAAATGAACACACTGAGAGACGTCAATTTGTAATACTCTCACTGTTTTCATCGCCTGAAGTCTGTTATAATAATTTGCAAGTCGATGAGAAAACTATTTTCTGTATGTAATGACAAGGAAAAGATAGAATACTAATGTCTTCCTGATCAGATTTACGATAATTTCTCAAAAATGAAAAAGAAAGAAAGAAAATGAAATGTCTATTTTAATCCTTAAGAGGTCACGAACTCGTCTTTTGTAGCCAAAGATCAACATCATGATGCTTTGATTGTCATGTATATAGATTCCTCTCATCTTCTTCTCTTCATTTAAAACTCACTTTTCCTCACGAACAATGATTTTTTTTTTTAAGAAAATAAGACGAGTTCGTTCAATTTTCTCAATGAATGCTGTCGACCTATATGTGCAACATTCTTCCTGGTTCACGACAAACTTCTCTTCACGTCTCTCTCTCTCTCTCTCTCTTTCTCCCCCCTCTCTCTTTCTCCCCTCTCTCTCCCCCTCTCTCTCTCTTTCTCCCCTCTCTCTCTCCCCCTATATACAGGAGGAGGTTGGCATAGAAGTTCTTGGCCAATTCTAAGATAAAACTCTATTCCTACGCTTAGTTTCCGGATAATTGGAGGAAAAAAGAGTGGAATAGGTAGCAACACTGTGAATCGTATAATTTCTAATGTAGTGCTGGAGATAGGTTTTTAGATAGCGTATCACGAGATGGGACTATATATACTATTCGTGTACAAACTATTATATCTGGGTTCAATACCCAACGGAACTAAAGAACAATTTATCTTTCCACTATTCCTTTACCTAACGCTTAAAAGACAACGAAAATAACATGATGAAGAAAACGAAAAGTGTTTCTCTTCTCGTGTGTGGAACTTTAGCTTAAAATTTGGTCCACGAGTACAATGTGGTCTCATCTGAGCGTACGCTACTTACAAAGGTTTTACCTCTAGAATAGTATGTGTTATACCCTTTTGAGTGTTGCATAGTTTTCGACTAATTGTAGATACAAGTGTCGAAAAGGTAGTAAAACTGGGAAATGCTGTAATATCTAGTGTATTAATAAAGAAATGTTCTGAAAGTGTCTGACCTTGAATGGAACTATATACTGTACGACTCGTCTACCAAATTTCAGGTTTCGAATCAGTCTTTGGAAGAGGAAACTTACCACTTTCTTTCATAAGTTTCACTTTGTCCTCTTTTTTACACTTTGTTACGTAAAGAGAGTGAGGAAGGTTAGTTCTTTCCTTCCCTATGGTATCGAAACCAGATCTGAAATTTTGTACACGAATACATTCATCTGAAATCTCACGACCTAAACACATTACTTTACCAGGATATTAGAAATCATACCTTTTGTAGTCTTGCAAATCTTATCACAGTTTCCTTTCAATTACTCCAGAACTATCAATAGAAAGGGGGTTTTGGATTTTGTCTTGCAATTGGCCAAGATACCATGGTAACCTCCAATCGAACGAATTCGTAGACGCCCTGAATATTGTATATACAAAACTACATATTCTCAACATATCAGGGGCCACTACAAGCAGTAAATGACGCGAGAGAAATCGAACAGTGACTGGTGTCTTCTAGGAATGAAGACGGGTACTCGGGTAGGAACCAGCTACGGTTCTATATTTTCTACTCGGGTACCCTCGTATTAATCAGTTCCACTTTGTATTCGGGTATTATCCGAGTCCATTTTGTACCCGGTCACTCTCCCCTCCGAGTTCACTTTACGAAGTGCTAGTATAAAGAGGATTATTTTACAATCCGGTATTAATCTTAAATTGAATATTTATCTTTCTCCATAAAAAAAAAAGTATTT
Organism: Lepisma saccharinum; assembly: GCA_022664845.1. Lineage (NCBI taxonomy): Eukaryota > Metazoa > Arthropoda > Insecta > Zygentoma > Lepismatidae > Lepisma > Lepisma saccharinum. Next base: position 11,533 of record JAGDQP010014797.1, on the reverse strand, counting down.
GGAAGGGGCATTTGTTCACTTTCACGAAAATTTGGGAAAGGAACTGATCCCCACTCTTTGTCGTAAATCTTGCCTTCAGGCCGATATATATATGTCTTATAATACTATGTACCGAAAAGGACTGCATAAATCTTGTGCTATATTCAGAAAAAAAATAATAATAATAACTTTGCTGTAAAACGTATGTCTTCATAATGAATACTACACTTGGCTTATAATTTCCTGTCATTCTTTAGAGAAAAGAGATACTGATAAAATGTACAGTACTGACATTTATCTAAGCAAGTGTTAAATAATTTTGTTGAAAGTTTTGATTAATTACACTAAATTTTTTCGTGGTTTC
>JAGDQP010014797.1:0-10790 GCA_022664845.1 Lepisma saccharinum | reverse complement strand
AAATTTTTTCGTGGTTTCAGAATATTATAAGATATTAGTTTTTTCCTATTATTAAAAAAAATCGTTGACGTAGAATATGTTTGTGGGTTGGCTTTAGAAGTGAGAATTGTCACTTATAAATTCCATTTGATGCCATGAAGTTATATTCTTCAATAGTCTGTGTTCAACATTACTGAATGACGTTTCTTACGTAAAAGTGGAAAATTAGAAAACTGTTGCTTCAGAAACGCTTTTAATAATATAGAAGACATTATTTCAATAATGCATTGGATTATTATTATTATTGTTAAATATTAATTGTTCCGATATCATATTAAAAGGGATAATAAATATGCATTAATATCATTTACTATTGCCTTTTCTTCATTTTTAGGGTCTAATTCGAGGTTGTTTTTTTTTTAGAAAATGAAACACTTTTTCTTCGATGTCCAAGAGTAGTCCACTCTTTAGAGTAGTTCATTGTTTCAGGAATTCCAACTCCCATAGGCATTTAAGTGGAGACAATCTAGCTAGTCCTACTGAAAAAAGTACGTTGAATTTAAATATCATTAAATCCAAAGTCAGAATTGCTATGAAAATCCAGTATGGCGGCCTGAACTAAAAACACCTAACTAGCAGCTAAAATATCGAACAACGCAGATGTTTCTGGTCAAAATGACTTGTGCAGGAAGTGTCACGTCTCGAAAAGATTTATATTGTATATTACGAGAGTGCTGTCTTGTCTCATTTTCCATAGACATTTCCCTTTCTCGTCTCGTCTCGTGGGTAACACTATATTTCACAAAGTTGGTTGGTAAGTTTCAGATCCCTTTGTTTCCTTGCTCAGTCGTAAAATTTATTTTCGTTTTCAATTACTTACTTTCGTTAGTTTCTGAATGTTTTAAATTTGCCGCTAATCTCACGCTTCTGTCCCAACTCCATGTTGCTTGACCTTTGCTACATTTGTTGTGGATTTCTCCGTTTCCTTTTTCAGATTGAGGTTTCCTAATACTCTGTCCGTTTCTTTGATAATGTCAAGATTCTCTGAATTCTGTAATACCATCCTTCACTTGTTTTATATATCTTAGGTATGCTCATAGGTTTTGGTCCTTAAAACGCTGCTTTCATGTTTGTAAGAGACAGTTCACTCCCTTTTGATTATATGGCTTTACTTGCTGTTAACTAACTTCTACTGTATTGGATTCTTGGTCATAGATTTGACATCATCAGTTATTTTGTGTGAAGGCTGTTTCAAGTTTCTTAGCCTCTTATAATATGACCTATAAAATGATATTTTAAATGTGAAATAATGACCAATATGTGACCATGTGACTAAATTATTAAGACGTTCATTATATTTGCACGATCAAAATGGACCTGGTGTAAATTGATAAGAACAATGAATATAGGAAACCAAAACTAAACATGGTTATGGACAGGAAACTTAATTTTCTTTCCAGGCTCATGAATTTTATATAAGAAAATTTTCAAAAAGTCAAATACATTTTATTTTCTCCAGATTATGAACATTTCTGTAGCTTAGCTAATGTTATTATCTTTCATGGGAAGATCTTAATGACTCAAACTTAACATAAAAATTAAAACATCTGCTGATTATAAAATACACATGAATAATATTTGTTTTTGTCTATACCACTGATTAAGAAAATACTATTTTCCATATCCACTGTATTCGGAACATCACCGAACTTCATGTTTCCCCAGTCAGATCTGAAGTCCGCCAACGCTACTAGATCAAGGGGGCAATGTCCAATATTTCTATGAAATTGATTTCTTTCTTCCTATTTAAAAGATATTTTAGTCCATGAATCTGGTGTAATCTGGCTTGGAATACCTCTTAGAAACTTGTGGAAAAGATAGCTTTCCCTTCTCATGCTAAAGAGGGAATGGACTGGTTAGAAAAAGCAACAAAACTTTTAGGGATAAAAGTGAATTTGGCATCATGGCACTAAAGATACAAAGTGGAAGAATGCTTTAGTGCTTCATAGGGAGTGGGGGGAGGTAAATAATTTTATTTCTATATTTCCATTCCTTGCTATGCCTCTCTTTTGCCCAGTGAGATTGTTCAATAAGTCTGAAGAAACTTGAACCCGTTGTACTTCACTCGACCTTCTCGCGATAAGCTCCTCAATTGTTTCTAAATGTTTATGGAGTTTAGGAAAGAACAAGTGACAAGGAAAGAGACAATTTCAGAGACAATTTCTTGCTTAGTTTCCAGTTGCAGTCAATTCTTCATTTACCTCTGCAGTGACCTGACCTGACGCCTGGCATCTCTTTGCTCTATCGTGAGTTAGTGCAATTCTAAGCATTTTTTTTTGTTTTGTTTTTAGCAAGTTTGTACATGTGAAACATGTAAGCAATTACAGGTAAGCAGGAAAATGTTGAAAATAAGAGTAAATAAAAAAAAATACTTAAAAACAAGAAAATTACCAATAAACCCTAAAATGAAAAATAATGCAAAACAAAATTCATCAATTTGACTTCAGTTTAAGATGAAGCGAGTTTTTATTTAAAATCAGCATCGTTTCCAAACCGTCAGGAAAAAGATGACATTTCACCAAGTTCCGAGCCATAGTAATCACGTTTTCTATGGAATTAGTTGTATTGTGGATCTCACGAAAATAAATAGTTAACGTGTGCATAGACACTGACACTAAAGCTATTGTCATACTAAAGTTATTCTTTTTAACCAGAATTAATTTAATGGAGTAGTAGAGTTAAGTGATAGGAAAGCAGTGTAATTACATTTTAATTATATATTACATTTTATTAATTTAAAAAATACATTGAACACTGTGGAAATAGTATCGAGTATCGAAGGTCAGTAATAAGTTTTGGTATCGAGTATCGAGAAATTCTGGTATCGACTCATCTCTAATATATATTACTGAGAGAGGAGAGAGAGAGAGAGAGAGAGAGAGATCTGCCATGCTTCTTCTCTTCAGGGAAATTCTGCATTTCTTTCTCTATAAATCAATCATCATCATCATGTTCAACCGTTTTCTATCCACTGCTGGATGAAGGCCTGCCCCTTGTCTTTCCACATATCTCAGTCTGCTGCTATCCTCATCCATGTAGCTCCTGAAAAACGATTAATTTCATCTACCCATCTTACATTTGGACGTCGTCTCGGTCGTTTCTTTTCTCTAGGAATCCAATGTAGTATATTTGTGGCCCATCTTCCATTTGTTCGTCTATCTATGTGACCGGCCCATTTCCACTTCATCTTCCTCTCAGGCTTGATTATATCTTCTATCCTTGTTTGTGCGCGAATTCATTCATTTGTTTTCCTGTTCCTCCTGGTAATTCCTAACATGCATCTCTCCATTGCTCCGTGTGTGACTCTTAATCTTTGAGTCGTTTGTGCATTCAGTGTCCAAGTTTCACAGTCCCTATAAATCAATATATGGTATTATGTTTAGGGTCCTGAAGAAAGGATGTCGATTCCCCATTTATCATGACATAGAGCCAATGAGATCTTTGTTAAAAGTATCTGAATTTGGAACATTGTAAGTAAGTAAATGCCATTTCGAGAGGATAGGGATAAAGGAACAAACATCAGATCTTCAGTTTGCTTGACCGCGAGACCAATGTGAGAAGTCTCGTGTGAGAAACGATAGAGACGAGACCTAAGATAGTTCTGTGAGACACGAAACCAGAACTAAAATCTGCGAGACGAGACGAGACAAGAACATCTTCACTTCTCGTCTCGCAACCATCTCTAACCACAGGAATAAATACATACGGAAAGAAGCAGGAGCTTTGCTTTCGAATATTTTAAAAAAGTATATTGGTTAGGAACACAATTGATTTTTTTTTCATTCGAGAAAAAGTATCAAGTCCATTAGGCTCTTCGATAGTCTGAGATTTGTTTAAAGAATGTCAAGGTCCCCCTACTGTGGCTTTATGATTTTAATCAGTACTAAGAAAGGGGAAAGAAAATCACTAGTATCCTTCGGTTTTATATCTGTAAAAATGTCTGTCATAATCACCGACTGCTAGGTTCAAACCCAGGATCATCCGAATACGAAGCCAAAGCTCTAAAGTCGGAACTCCACTCTAATTAGGAACCAAAGTAGTTATATTAACCCGTAGATTTTATTAGATTTGGGTTTAAAAGAAGCCATTTGCGTAGCATTTCCATGTATCCACTTTTCGAAAAGTAATGAAGAAATGTTAACTTTGATACCAGTGTACGTATCTTAATATAGAGACATCCTTATATATATAAATATTGCAAAGAAAATTAATGGTCTCTGTAATTCAGTTCCCATTGCAGCAAGTAGTGTTTTAAGGAATGAAAGGTACTTTCTGAGGTGACGTCGTAGCAATGAACAATTTTTGAAATGTGTTGATAGTTTTGATTGAAATTCTTTACGAATTATGAAACTTAATAGAAAAGCAGTACGCCCCAAATATTTCAGAAATTATACCGTAATGGATAAATATATACTGTTCATTCACCGTCACTGATAGTGAAGTATATATTACACATCTTTTCTAACAACCGATTTGAGATATGGTCAAAAACGAAGCAGTGACATTGTGATTGATTGACCCACTTTCTGAGAGGCAAGAAAATAATAATAATAATACAGAAATTGAGAGCTGTAACCAATTCAAATGTCAATACATTATTAGAATGGATTACTTAGAAAAAGTAATCAGACAAAACAATATAGTAGAAGCAAATTCTGAAGTAAAAGAGAATAGAATTTTAAGCAGTTGTTAAGAGAATGTATTTGTCCTTCGTTGGACTGTTTTTAACGTGGGTAGAATAACTAAGAAACGTCTCCATTTGAAGACTCAGCTAAATCGAAGGATTACTTTTGCATTTGTTCTTTCCTACAAAAATGTTTCCATTGCATCGCCTGAAATGAATACTAATCACTTGTGACACAGGATAACGTGATATTGGAATGAACAAAGAAACAGCAGTTTGATATTATATTCAGCGAAGGACATAAATGGATAAGTGCTATATGGAGAAAGGAGGAACTTAAAAATCAATGATAGTTCCTGTCTCTGAAAGGACAGGATTGTAATAATTACGTCAGAATCTCATTACTTCTAACTTGTAACAAAATTTAAAGTATTAACCTGCAAACACGCCTCAGCATATACGTAGATGAAATAATTGTAGATCACCAATGTAGATTTAGAACGAACAGGTCTACTATGGACCAGATCTTACAAATATTGTCTGGTTGCGAAAGTTGGAGTACGACGACCCTACTAAACATAAATTACGAGTGTTTGAAAATAAGGTTTTGAGAAAGTTATATGGACTGAAACGGGACGAGACGACCGGAAAATGGACGAGAGTTTTTAATGAACTGAAGAGAAAATCAATACAGCTAATACGGGCAGGATTTTATCTCAGATGGAGAAGAAACGAAGATTTGGCCAGCTGGATAAAATGTCGTCATTGAGAAGACTGAGACGTCGTAAGGAGGACAATATTACTTACTAAATATGTATGTAAGAGATCTTTAAAATATACATGTTCGTTACCAAAACTAGCTTGATCTTGTCCAGGATAGAATCCAAGGGCGAACATGTGTTACTGCGGCGATAAATTTACGAGTTCCGTAAGCCATAGAGTTTGTTTGTTAGTATCTCTTCTACCGAGGTTCTAGTATTGATTTCAAACGTAAACGCAACTTAACTAAACACATCTGCCGAGGTTTGAGAGTCAATTTAGTTGTAATGCTTAATAAACAGTAGAACTATAATTGTATTAATGTATTACTGACTCTTGACTCGCAGGATATATCATTAGTTAATGTGATTATTCTCACTAATATGACACCATTTCACTTCCTCCCAGACTTAGGAAGAACGCATCAAAGTCGTCACTCCTCTCGCTATATATTGAAGAAATTTGATGCAAACGTGATATTACCAGAGCATGAGAACAAAAAAAAATACGAAAAGTGATCTTCATATAAAATCAGAAGCATACAACTAGTGTAGAAAATTCCCCCTCAGAAGAATCATATATAAACTAACGACTCTTTTGGTAAAAGGAAATAAAATTTCTTGTGCAGAAATCTAAGCCGATTTTAGAGAAGATGCTATCAGGAAGGGTAGATGAATTGTATTTTTGATAGTGGAACCAGTGAAAATAGACCTCGAAAGCATTGAGTGAAAATAAAATTTAGTTTCCAACCCCTGAAGTGTTTAAGGCGTTAAAAAAAATCCTTGTAAGTCAATGAATACAATTTCGAACATGTAGAACCCTGGTAAACACCCTTACTTCATGTTCCTCTTCATTCATATTACACCCATCCAGCAACAGTACAACACTGTAAGATACTCAAAGTTTTTTTTAAAAAATAAATATATTTTCACCTAAATAATTAATACGTTGATTGTTTTAACAATTTTCAGCACAGAAACTTATCTGTTAGAAATCAAACAATATTATGAAAGATGGAAATGTCGAAAATTCTAAGTTGTATTTTTGGCACGGGGGAGAGATTTTATAACGACATCATGTTCTAAATAAAGATGGCTAATGGGAATTTTTCCGGTAGGAGTTGAAATATACATTGGTAAAATATAAGTTTCTTTTTTATCCCAAGCATCAAATTCCCTCTGTAAGTTGAGAAAATAGTTTCTTTCAATTTTTTTTCTCTTATGTTTATAGCATTTTTTAAGGGCAAGTCCCTTTGGAAATAACTGAATCATCTGAAAAGATATAAGCAAAATGTTTCCAACTATTCACAATTAATAACGAAAAAAATGTTTTTCACAATTTGCACCCTTGTACGCAACTTGCAAAAAATTGTTGGGAAAAAAACATTATTATATAGTTTTGAAGATGTCCTATTGAACATGTTCAATTGTGTCCTATTGAACATTGAATAGCTAAAATTTTCCCAGCTGTTGAATATAAAAAAACTTCAATCTCTCTCCGTTTTCAGAATAACCCATCGCTAGTTCTGAGCTCCTTAATATAGTGTCAATAGGTCGATTGGTGCCAATAAGTACCTATTTTACAGTCCCTTAAAGTTTCTAAAAAAACAGTTTACGTTCATGAAGGAAAAAATCTGTCTCCTGCGTTTTCCTCTATGTCTTTCCATCTCTCTCCCATTTCCTCACTTTCTCCCTGTCTTTTCTTTTATTCATTCATCCATTCTTTCTTTCTCTCGTTTTTATCTCTCTCCCTTTCATGTTTTTCTTTCCCTCCCTTTATTTGGGTGTGTGTCGCGAGTTTAAGGACATCCACTATAAAGCATATATCATCCGATGACCGTCCTAAAATACAATATAGTCAATCTTTTGGGTAAAAATAGAAAAATTCGTTGTTGTTTCAGAGAGAAAAAGTAGCACTTTTGAATATTTGAAAGTTGAGATCCTTGGACGACAACGGAGAGGATCAGTTGAGCTGCCCTTGAGGTATTATCTTTTTTCCTCTTTCAAAGCAAGATAATCCATATGATGCGACACATTCACTAGTTCAGCCCAACAATGCTCAACGAATAATAATAATAATAATAATAATAAACGATGGTACTGAGTGAAGGATAACAAATTAATAGAGTTGCGAAATAGTTAAGTGGGTGTCCTTTAATGTTTTCTTGCGTTAAAAGAAGTTTCACGACTGCAAAAAAAAGTAATATTTCTTGTTTTTTTTTTTTCTTATGTTTATTTGGGAGTAACCTTGTCCCATACCTAAAACTCTTCCTCCACTTACAAATTCTTCTATAGTCGGACACTATTGTTGTTGCTGTTGTTTGTGATATATTCATTGTCTTGAAGGAAAGGAATGTGAAGCGAAATTCCTTATAGACTGCTTTATTACAGTGATACCAACTCCGTGAGATAAATCTAATTTTGATAGGTTATTTTCAATAATTTTGTTTTATTCACAAATGGGACAAAGGAACTTACTTTGTTTGCATTTGGATCATTCCAAATATTTTCTTCCACTCATATAACATATTCCTGCATGAAGTACCTTACTTATCTCTGGTTCTTATCGATTTATCTTAAAGTCCTCTTTTTTATATATATTCCAATGAGTAGTTCAAAATAGAAACCGTATTAGTGATAAATATGGAATTTTAATTTATTTTTATGGGGGAAACGTAAACCAAGACTGTCGATCATAAAGCGTATATTATGATCATAGTATGGATTAGTTTTTCCACTCAATACAGAACAGATTCAAATGTCCTGGTGTCTCCACAGATAGACTGAGAGCCTTCTTCTCACACAAATGTGGTATTTTTGACTAGGTTCCAAAGTTAACCGTACATCCAATTTATGCCTGGAATATATGAATTTACAATTCAAGTCATTAAAAAAAAACAGCAGTCGTCAATTTTACTTTTTTTTAAATTTTGGAAGAAAAAACCCATCCAAATTCCATGTTTTTCTGAATTTCACTACATCTCTGATATAATCTTTCACATAGGTATTGTGTGAAGAGATTATATCGGAAATGTAGGGAAATTCAGCAAAGCATGGAATTTGGATGGGTTTTGTCGTGCTAAATTTAAAAAAAGTAAAATTCAATACTGCTGTTTTTTGTAAAAAAAAAAAATCGATTTAATTAGTTATAAATTGAATAACAACTTTATTTAAGCACGCATTTGATACTCACTATCTGAATACCTTCTGCTCACAAGGCAAAGACAATCATGACAATAGTGATTATTATAATGTGAGTTATTATGTTCTTCATTTCAAACCAAAACTCTATTTGAGTCTGGTCCATGAAGTTTAAGAAAAAGAGTAAGATTCTTACTTATTTTTCGTACGTTTCTAAGTAAATAGTTTATGGAAGGTCTTCTACTTTTCGAGGAGAAATATTTGTTTAAATACTTAAGCTATATGGGAATTATGTACAACTTACGAGGTAATTGTTCAGGTGCGAGGAAAAACCAATTACTATTGATATGGACGCTTTATATATGATGTTAACGCGTAGCGCTATTCTATTTGGTGTATGCAGGTAAAGAATTGTACTGTATGTATCCGGGACCTACTACTAGTATGTTTGGTAAATGAGCAATAAAGTAATTTTCTACTGGATTCATTTATACTGGCATTTAGATACCCACACAGCACAATCACGTTAAATAAACGTTTATTCAACTTTTTCTTAAATGTTTAATAAACGTTGAAGTTTCGTTGAATTTACGTTGATACCACGTTTATACAACTATCGGGTTAGTATTCTAAGAAATGTTGATTCAACGTTGAATCTGACGTTTAATAAACGTTTTAAAGACGTTGAATTATACCTTTTCTGCAACTTATTTTTGGCATTGACGTTGATTCAACGTTACGAAACGTTGAATAAACGTCTATTCAACGTTTAATCAACGCTACGCAACGTATAGAGAGAAGAAAAATTCAATCTTCAGGACAAATTTCGTGCCTTTCCCAAAAGTCCCTACTTACAACGAATATTTGAATCTGTGAAGATGAACAGAATAATATGTTTCCCAGACCGAATCCGTCCACTTCAGTGTTCAGTACGATACAAGTTTAGGGTTGATTTCAGAATAAATCCTTTGATTATAGAAGTTTAACTTGGAATCAACCCTAAAATTATAATTTCAATTAAAGCATGTTGTACTGAATATTGAAATACTAGGCTTCCGTCTGGGAAACTTACATTATTCTGTTCATCTGCACAGATTTAAATATTCGTTATAAGTAGGGATTTTGGGGGAAAGGTACGAAATTTGTCCTGAAAGTTAAATTTTACTTCTCCTCAAACGTGACAATCCAACAATCCGGGTTTGATTCCCGGTGGGAGAAGTTGAAACGATTTTACCTAGGCCGTAAATCCCAGAGGTTGACCCGTCTCTGAAAATATTATATAACACCTAATGAAGTTTAAGCATAAAACTATCACTGGAAATTGTTTCTATAGGCTAGGAAAACTCACAAACATTCAACGTTGAATCAACGTTGTGCTTTCCACCATTTTAGATGGTTTAAAAGCACAATTTAATTAACGTTTAATACTGGTCATTCTTTAAACGTTTATTAAATTACGTTGATAAAACGTATAATTCAACGTCACCAAATACAACGTTGTCAAAATTCAACGTTTTCAACATTTATAAAACTTTAATTCAACATTGTGTGCTGTGTGGGTATCGTCTATGGATGGAGTTTAGGTACTCCCCCCGTTCAGTAAAATTACGCCGTTTTTTTTTATACAAGGATACCATTTTCTTACAGGAAATTATTTTCCGTGCTACATGGTAACAAAATGGTAATAAAAATAATAACACATAATTTGATGGATCACAAGTTGTATTTGAAACAGATGTACATTGAGTACTTTTGGAGAAAGAGCACAAATAGTGCGGGAATACAAAATTTGCGGTTTAAAAGCTGAGGAGTACATATCTAAACGTAAGTATATGCGGAAACACGAAAGAATATTATTCACAAAAAAAAATCACATATGTACATATCTTTCTCTACACTAGAGCAGTAAACATGACTCCAGGAATAGCATGCCACACATTGAACCCATTTTTCTGCTCTTAACATTCACACTAAAGATACCACCACAGAAGATACCACCACAGTCAGTATCATCGTCTTCTGGTTTCTCTTCGGCATTATCACACGTGAAAAAAAAACTAAGCTGCTGTTATCCCACAAGCTTATAGCTGTATTGGAAGATACATTGGACTTGTGAAAGTGGGCTAATATTTAATCATGGTGTACCCAAATTTGAATGCTAATATTTCTCTTTACGGACACAGCCATATTGAGATTTCTCCTTGAACACTGCACAGCAACAAATTATG
>JAGDQP010014796.1:0-34307 GCA_022664845.1 Lepisma saccharinum | reverse complement strand
AAAAACTTTGATAATTTTTCGTGGTGAAATTCGTTCTGGACAATTTCAATAGAGATGATGCAACTGCAACCGTTTTTTCGCAAGATTTAATGGGTAAGTCAGATTTGAAGGGATGTCTGGTTTATATTAGGAGCAACTTTGTTATATTGGCAATCACAATATCTTGGCTGGAAGAACGAGGTGAAGGTATGCCCTCAGTTGTAGGTAAAATAAGGAAGTATCGAGGAACATCTGCAGGAATGTGGAAGACATTTTGGAGAATTTGCAACCAAACTATGCGGGTCGAAAGTATATTGCAAAGAGACATTTCAATTTGGTGGTTACGAGAATGAATTTTCACCTGGAGTCCTAGTTCACCTTAACTGCATTCCCTCGATCTCTGTAGATATAGAGAAGAATTGCTGACAATCGACGATACTTTTCATTTGAGAATTTACGTTTCAGTCCTAAATTTGAGTAATTAATTTCTTCCCCATCGAGAAAGATCTTCACATTAGATAAGCAAGGGAATCTTCATTATTTGTAATACCGGTTAATCTATAATAATAATAATAATAAAATAATAATAATTAAAATTAATTAGTCTGGAAAGAAAATAATAATTTTCTGTCAATAAATATCTGTTTTTAAAATAATATATTCACATGATTACAAATGGAAAAGATTTTTATAGGTCATTTCTTTTTTTAATTTTTGGGTCAATTTTTTACATTTGAAAGGTCATTTTATAGATCATTTTTAAGAATTTTTTAGGTCATCAAGTTCCGAACCCTTGTGATCAAGTATTGTAGTAGTAGTAGTAGTAAAAAAAAAACTTAATAATTTTAATTCTTTGATCATATATATCCCGGCAACATGGCGACTCCTTAGCACCAGTCCTCTATATCCATTTTCTCTCCTATTATGTGAACACGCACGCTATCGCTTTCCTATTGTGTTTGTGATGTTCGTGTACACCCGTCTGCAATACAATACAATAAAAAATGTACAATTCTGCCAATGCAGTCACCTTGCTATTTTCATCCAGTACAATTAAATCAAGTTCATAATATGCAATAGTTGTGATACAATTACTTATAGGATCCACGGTATACCAAAAATATGGTAACTAGAAATTAGATACATATTTCAGAGCAGAAAGTCGTATTACCTTAAGTGAAAAGCAGAAAATGTTAATAATTTTTACCAATTTTTACTGGCAAAAACGTGTTTTAAGATTTCACAACGTATGTCTGACATTTTACTAAAATTAACTCTTTTTCGAATATTTTGTGTTTCATTTATTTTGAATCCGACGATGGTTTCGTAAGTCTTGCTGCTCACATCGTCAGGGAATCTTGCTTGATGTTAAATTACAATTTTCGTAAAAACACGTAATTTTAGCGATATGACAATATAACGTCTAACGTGTTATATATTTTAATTTAAAATTCTTTGTTGTTCTGGGCGGATTGTTATGCCCATTCGTCTGATGTCGGTATGCCTTAAAATACCTTCCACCTATCACTAAGTACAAACGTATTTCCTTAATTCATTGCATTTTCACTTAATTCAATTTCCATCGACCCTAAAATCATTCTGTTGTATACTCTGTTTTCAGAATTCGTGTTTCTTCGAACAGTATTTTGTGTTTCTCTTCAATCGAGTGTTTTTTAATGTTTTACTTTTCTAAATAACCATACTTAGAAAATAATACATGTATTCGATTGAATAGAAGGGGACAATATATGATTTTGGTACATCATTATTTATGAACTACCAATTTCACTATTTTCGCTTCCACATGAGTAATACCGATTTGCATATTTTCATGCATTAACACACACTTGCAGGGGCAGATCCATGCTGAATATTTGGTCGTTCGAGCTCAAACAAGGCAAGAGTGTCTTGCAGAAAGAAAGTCAAACAACTTTGGAAAGGGAAACGCAGCTCTCTTGTACAATAACTTATTTAAAAGCAGATACTGATGGATTACAAATAATAATAATAATAATAAGTAGTAGTCGTCGTAGTAGTAGTATTAGTAGTAGTAGTAGTAGAAGAAGAATGCGAATTCCTTTTTAATCAAGACCTTTTAATTCCTAATCATACGCTACTTTTTATTACTTCCTTCTTTTCCTTGCCATTTTTAATTGTACCTATGTGAATTACAATTATTGGAATAACTTAATATTTTAACAAATGCAATACAAACACGTATTAAGTATATACAGTAATTAAGTACATGTAATTACTAATGCTTGATAAGTACTACAGATTTAGTAGTGAATAAATAAAGGGCTGAATGAAGTCGAAATTAAAACGTACCATCGGTATATACATTTCTATAATCGAATCAAACTGAGTACTCGATTGAAGAGAGACTGAAATAGACTGTACTAGTGCCTGGCTAAAGAATATTTTTATATTAACAGGAGAGTCTCTTACAACATCCCAAGTACAATCATCTATACTTTCAGTAGGAGATGGAATATATGGGAAAATTGTATAACCATGTGCAAAACCATGAGAAGTAATTGTATGCGCAGTATTTTGATGAAAGATTCCAGTACCAGAAAACACAAACTTTGAATGAATGTTTTTCAAAATCTGGGGTTAGGGGAGTGGGGGGATAAAATTTTGAACCTTCCTGAATCTTCAATTTGTTGAGATTGAAATGTTCAAAACGGAGGAGTTCATATGATATTTACCATGAATTGCTATATTTGCTACAAATCCAATGACAAGGTTTTTTGGTACACTACCCAGAAACAAATTATCATTAGTATAGGATGTCACATTTTCTAGAATAGTAATGATTCATGTTTCCACTCTGGTGAGTGGTAATTCTGCATTATTTTTTCCATGTAAGATTTGAAATTGAGAGCCAAGTCAGAAGAAATAGTACGTATATATAATCAAACTTCTTCTAAGACAACTTTCAAGTTGAAGTTCTCAGCAGCCATTAAAGAAAATTAAACTTTTTACAAAACCATTTTAAACGTACACTTACTTTATTAGGAAGTATACGATCTAAGTTAGCGAAATCTCTAAAAAAAGACGCCCAAACATTTCAAATGAGAACTACCACTAGCAATTTCCATTCTTTTAGGAAAACCAGCATTATTTTTCATCAAGAGTATTTAATTGTACCGCAGTATCTTTATGCCATAACGCACACGTGAGATAAGTTTTCGAAGCTTCGCCAGAATAATTAATGTTCCCAAGTAAGCTCGAATAATATATGAACTAGATAATGATTAACTTAATTTATCATTTAAATATAAATTAATTTGACTCAACAGAGAATGAAGAAAGTTGTTTACTGGTGCAACATCAGCAGCTTGCACAGCTGTTTGATTACCTTGTGCTGGTATATATACTTGTAAATTTTCACTATTAGCTTTCGATATTTTACAACGTGCATACAAGTACAAGTATGCAGGATGAATATATTCTCCAACGTCACCTGGAATTAGAAATTCAATGGGACCCTCTCAGGTAAGTGTAGAAACAGGATGATAATCTTGCATACGAGAAGACTGAATAACGGTTTGAGTCATAAAACCAGTTTGCAAATCACATTCATTAGTACATCACTCTTTACTTGATGTTGAAAGGAAAGACATTTTCCCCAAACTAAAAATATCGCTTTGAGGATAAGAATTTTTCTTTTTCCTCTTCTTTGTTTTAATAATTGGTGGACCAATACGTTTACGAAGAACTTGTCGTTTACGCACCCTTCGTCTACCACTACCGCTGAGCAACTGATTTATTTTATTTTCTACTTTTGTTCTTAAAGATAAACACGCCTGATGAGCTCTAGTTTTGAGTGATTCTTTAAATGGGTGGTCTTCCAATACATCCCCTGCAACTTGAATTCCTGTTCGTAATGCTTGTCGACCTACTGCATTAACCCCTTGTTAAATAAGTGGCATAGCAAATCGAAAGACCCCCCGAAATAATCCACCTAATCCATGTCCTAAACAGGTCCAGCAAAATTAGGTATACCTCTACCGTGAAGTGAAACTTTAATTTTGACGAGTGTTCAAAGTGAAGTGTTATCGTCATCGTCAATGTTCCGGATGTGAATGAGATATTACTTCCTGCATGGTTCTTTAGTAGTATTTCAATTGCGTCCAATGAAAGTTTACTTAAAGAAAAATAATGTACACTTTGAAATGTACTTTACCATGATCACTATCACTCATTGATACAATACATAGTAAGGCTATTTTTGTATATTGCTACAATACATAGTAAGGCTACTTTTGTATCACCTACAAATTCTGGCTGTATAAGGTCGCTGTATACAAATACTTGTTGTGGATAGCCAATATTAAAGTAAGGCTACTTTTGTGTGCGTTTTGATTTTAATAGATTAATATCAGGTTCGAAACATAATTGTAATGCGAGTAAGGGTGAAAGATAAATTGATTTAATACTTACATTCGTTTTAAAACTAACCGTATTTGAAAATTCAAAGTGAATTATGTTGGGGTTATTTTATTCATTACGTCTAATAATGAGGATTATCCACTAATAACATACATTATCATTATACATTATCCCCATCTACTGATTCATACCACATAATATTTTGACCTTCAATTACATTATAACATATTAGGGGGATATGAATTTCACTAAGTCCAACCATCCATGATGGATTCTCAAGATGAAAACGAAGGTTTAGGATGTTTAGAAATGTGATGGATGATTACTTTATATGTATTTGTACTAGCATTAGAACTAAGTGTAATGCAAAACTATCATCCTTACTTTCTGGAAATCATTTCTTCCGCTTAAAGTGAAGTGTAATGTTCGAAGTATCAAATTGAAATGGTAAGTTTTCTCCGTGTTCATCTTTTAAGTCCACATGCAATGTATCAAAATATTTCTTTTCTACTTTAAAAAGTGCGGGCGCTCAAATACAAAAGAATGCATTTTACCATATTGATACTGATAAATGCTAATTTTACGAAGGAGTTTACCAACGATAGGTTGATATTTTACAATGTCAAGACGAACATTAATTTCAGAAAAATATTGTAATCAATATTACAATGAAATGGTGCACTAACATTTATAAAAGTAAGTTTCCGTTTTTCTGTTTTTGGTTGAAAATATATTCCAGCTAATTGTACATAAGGATCATTTGAGAATCCCAACAAATTTTGTAAACCAGTAGTTATTCCTACGAGATACTGTTTCTTACGATCACGTTTATATAATGAAAACCTGATATTTATATTCAACAAAATAGTATGAGAAATATCCTCCTCCTCATCAAAAACACTAACAGCAGCAGTACGACCACGATCATTTTAAATATTTTCAATTACAATCTAAGTACCATCAGTTTCCGTTGCAAATTTTTATCAATAGTGATTTGCAATATTTGGTAAAGTTCTACGTCCTCTAGAAGAAACTTTTCATGATTTGGTTTTGTACGCTTTGTGATAAAAGAGAGGAAAGAATATGAGAAATATTCAAAATATCCAGAGTAAATAACTTCATATCGCATTTCACTTTTGCCATTAATATGAACAATCACTTGTTCTTTTCCAATATTATAAAAACTCCACGGAATGGAAACACTACTTAACTCTACAACGAAATTTCTCTTTAAGTAAACGGATTGAGATAATTTTGTTGTATAAGATGGTTTTATTTTCAAAAATATTACTATCCACATTTGATGGTAATGACACGTAAAATCTTGCTCGAAAGACATGATGATCACTGAGCAGGTTTCTCTTTAACACACGAATTCATACTATTGGGATTCCCTAACTATGTAACATATATCCAACCCTTTTTATGTTTGTTCTCTTTTTGAATTAAAATGTTTCATTTTTTCCCATAACTACCGCTCGCAATTCTTGTGTAATAGATTCATTTCATGGGATATCTATTCCAATCTTTAATTTTGTATGTTAATGTGTACTTTGAATATTTCGCGAGACCATTTTGGTAAGTATCCCTTTTCTAATTTGTTTATAATTACTAATGCGAACATAATCACCCTTTTGAAATTTACATTTACTTTGAACACATTTTCGTTTTTCATGTAATATTTCCCATACTTTATTTGTATTTTTCTCCTTAGCGTCTTTAGGTGCAATTTTAATTGTGGAATGTACTGTATGATTATAACTATGCGCAAGACTGTCAAGAACATTAATGTATCGATAAATGTTTTCTGAAGTATTTATTATATTTTCTTTAAGTTCGTATAAACCTTTCTAGATTGCAGCCTTCATTTCAGAATGTACACTATAATGATTAATATACTAGTTTTCGAAATTACGCTTTACACGTTGATTATAAAATTCCGTCCCTAAATCAGATTGACAATGAAGCACAGGTATATACTAAACTCACTTAAAATTCTTTCGATTCCTTTAGCCATAACTGGACCTGTTTTATCTCTTACTGGAATACGAGTTACTAATGTACAAAAGGCATTAACACAACGTAAAATATATTTATAATCATCATTATAAGTTGAAATATTTTGTATAACTGCAAAATCCATTTCTAATAATTCATCTGTAAATTAACTTACATAATATTGTTTCCGTGGAAATTTTTTACGGATGGGAGCACGTAATTTATATGCATCTTGTAAAGTTAACCACTTTTTTATTTTCATTTTTTTGTAAACCTGTCTTTAGTTGTTATTTAGAAATACTTCCGAGATATGTTGGATCTGAATTTGAATAATACAATTTTGATAAAGACATACTTAAAACTTGTACTGTTTATAATTCTTAAAAATGTTTTTAAAATTATGTTTACTATTTTTCTTTCGTGAATGTTTTTCTTTCGCGAAATATTTTTCGTCTTTTTCTTTTGAGAAATAAACAGTAGTAGTAGTAGTAGCGGCACCCGAACCAAATCGAAAGCTGAATAATTCTTTAGGAACATTAATATTTTGACGTACATTTTCGAACAACGTCGTGTATGAGATCAATAATATTTGAACCTGGAAGTACGTTATTATCAATGCATATGATTTGATCCCTACTGTGACGATTTGAACTGAGCGTTGATTTAATAACGTTTATGTTTTTCTCACTAACGGTTGATTCACTGATTCTAAAATTAATGAAAATAAAGGTAATGCTTTTGTTGTTCCTTCCTAATCAAAAAAGGGTATTGCAATGGGCAGTATGTTGCAAGTATCGAAGCTTCTTAATATAATTTTGATTTCTGTGCTACTGAAATATTACGATTTAAAATATCAGACATTTCTTCATCTAAATGTTCCTGATGAGAAACGTCAGATTCCATCGAGGAAAAGAGTTGAGTCGAAGCACCATCATTTTCTGAAATTGTGAGTGAGATATGGTAATTCCTTAATAAACTTCCACCACAGCACTCAAAATAGGACCTGGGAATAATGCGCAACGTTTCTGCATTAATAGTTTACCTTGCATTAATAAATTTAGCTTTTTAAATTTGAACGCTGCACATAGAAGGCACGTATCGAATTTTTATGTCGACGTAGCCTTTGTTTCTTATCAGGGTTGATTGATTTAAATCAGACATTTCGAAAAAGAAAATGATTTAAATCAAAACATATTTTTTATTAAAGAAGTAGAAATAAAATGCACTATTTTTAATAAAATGTAAGCTTAAAATTTACGCTTAGTCCTTACGTTACGATATGCTCTTATGATGTAAACCAAAGCAAAAGTGATCGACCTAGATTTTTAACGAATTTATCTGATTGGAGAAAATTAAGAAGAGAACTTGGGTACCCAATTCACACTATAAGTTTACAATTTGTATTACAAATATGTTTATTTTTGTAATACAAAGTCAGTGAGTGAGCGTGGAAGAAGAAAGACGTGTTTCTCGTGAGCTCTGAAGTGCAGTGAAGCGTGACATGGGTATCTCCCTTGATACTTGGAGAGCCAGAATCGGCCTCTTCTGTAGTGCTGTGTTGTGTGGTGGGGCGAAAGAAACCGCAACCCCACATGGTGAGAGGATGCTGAAAGTATCAAAAGCGTACTTAGCCTATGGCTTTGTTTTACTGACGTTGTTAGTAATAGGATCGGTGGAAAAAAAAATCCGGGATCTCCTATAATTTCTCAAAAGACTAAAATTTCTGAAATAAAGACTGTTCTGAACATTGTCCGTGCTTCGAATGAGCAAATAGTCTCAGAAATTAAACAAATGAAAGGTTCGATAAATAATGTAATGGACAAAGTTTTGAATATGGAAAGTGCACTTAAGGGCGTCTCTAATGAAGTTAACAGATTTCAGGATCATATATATTACCTGGAAGAGAAGATTGATGACCTTGAAAACAGGTCACGTCGTCAAAATCTCGTGATTCACGGTATTCCGGAAGAGCGCAGTGAGAACTGGGAGCGTGTCAAAGGAAAGGTAAAGCAAGTGTTAAGGGATCGGATGGGAATAGCATTAAGTGAACAGTGCATACAGCGCTGCCATCGCATAGGCAGAAAACGCGATGATAGGGTGCGACCAATGTTATTTCTTTCTTATAAAACAAAAGAAACCGTTTTGAAAAATAAAAACAAACTACGAGGAAATAAAATATACATTGAACAGGACTTCTCAAAGTCCGCAGAGAGCGTTTAAAACTTCAACCTTATATAATAGATTTTAGAAAGAGAGGTTGTTTCGCTTATCTTCAGTATAGGTACTTGTTTGTTAATGGGAAAGGATTTTCTTTGTTTGAGTTGGAGGAAAATTACAATCGTGATCATTACGACTACCCTATGAATCGCGAAGGAAAGACATTGACAGAAGCTAGTTCTGCGTCTGCGACACCTGAAACCCAGAGGGCATCCAATCTGCAAGAAGAAAATGTGGTTTCTGTAGATGAATCTAGTTCTGTAGATGAACAAACACTATCTAGTTCCCGCCCCACCCTCCCCTTTAGTGACCCCCGGGGGACAGAACAAAAACACCGCAAACACAAGTAAGAACTAAAAACATCCCCTCCCTCACTGTTCCTGCCAATAACAGCGACAGAGAGAAGATGAGAAGGAAAAGTGAACCTGAAAAAAATCAAGACCGGTAAGAAAACAATCAATCTTGCAATGAATAGTGCGTCCTTTTCTCACTCTTCCCCCTCTAACCGAGGAGTTGTCACCAGAAGTTCCACTGTCGGTAAATTAAGCTCTCATAGCTGAGACTTAAGTTTCATGTAAGAAGGGATGGTCGTGACGGGGTGGGGGGAAATGACTCAGTAAATCCGACAAAAAGTGTAACCTCTGGGAAGCAAGCAAACTTTAGTATATACATACAAAATACACGTGGCCTTCGAACTAAAATAAACAACTTGTATGAAAACATTTTGAACAATAACTACCACGCCTTCTCATTAATTAAGACTTGGTTCACCGACAGTCATAAAGATTCTGAACGTTTTGATTCACGGTATATAATGTTAAGAGCTGACTGAAATCTTGCTTCCTCTTGTAAGAAATCTGGGGGTGGAGATAATAAAATCTGTTGGCTGTTAATAAAAAATTTCGAGTGCAGCAAGTTTCCTCCCCTGATATCCCTGTGTAGATTGTAGCCAAACTTTTTGTAAATAATGTTACTTGCATATTTGTGTGTTGTCTATATTGTACCTGCGTCTCCTACTTCAGTATACCACGATTATTTTGACTTTATATATAGTGTGTTACCACCATAAAGCAGCATTCTCCTAACAGGCGATTACAATATTTCTGAATTGAGTGCTTCCTAACTTTCATATTGTTGTAACGCATGAACATGACTCGATCAGCTGAATTTATGTACACCAAGCAGATCAAAAATATAGCAAAATCACATACAATTGATTACAACTTTTCCAAAGCCAATTACGAGCAATTGTATCGTGACATTGCATCAGTTAATTGGGAAAGTGTATCGGATAGCTTAACTGTTGATGATGCTGTTGACTCTTTATATAATACATTATATGCCATTTTCGATAAATGTATACCACGAAAAAGACCTAAACTAAACTACACTATCTGGTTTTCAAATCATTTAATTAAACTAATCAAGAAAAAGACATACCACCGTAGAAAATGGAAACAAGCAATCGGAGATGTTAGTTATCACTATAATAAATTTAAAAAATTACGTACTGCCTCCAAAAAAGAAATCTCTGCAGCCTATAGAACTTATTTGCGCAATTGTGAAACTGACATTTTAACTGAACCCAAAAGCTTTTGGATATTCATAAAAAATAAAAGACGAACGTCAGAATGCAATGTACTAAATTACGGGGAACAACTACTAAGTGAAGAAACAGCTATTGCGAACGCATTCATGAAACATTTTCAAGTAGTCTACAATATGTCAAAATATAACCTTGCTACTTTAACTGAACACCATTGTTCTGAAATTTTGGATAAATTTTTTCTCGAACACATTGAACTGAAGGACGTCTCGGACATCTTTCGGGGCTGACAAAGTCCCATCTTTTATTATCAAAAGCTGTTCTGAAATACTTAAATATCCACTGCAAGCGATTTTCAATGAATCGCTAGCAACCTGTGAATTCCCTGCCAAATGGAAACTTGCCGATATCTGTCCCATTCCTAAAAGTAGTGGCATGAGCAATGATACTAAAAATTATCGCCCAATTGCCATAATATCTGCGCCAGCCAACGTATTTGAAGTTATTATACATGAACGTATATACTCACATGTTCGCTCAATTATCTCGCCCTCCAACATGGATTCTTGCCAAATAAATCGACTGTAACTAACCTTGTTGAATTCACACATTTTTTAGCTAGACAAATTTATAATAGAGGTAAAGTTGACGTAATTTACACAGACTTTTCGAAAGCCTATGATGTCATTAATCATGACATCCTACTTAGCAAGCTTGTAACATTCAACTTCTCAGAAAAACTTCGCCAGTTAATAGCATTCTGTGTGTGTCACCGTAGACACCGTGTTCGTTACAAAAATAGTATAACCGAGGAATATGTTGTAAATTGTGGTGTGCCTCAAGGATCGAACCTTGGACCTCTTTTGTTCTTCTTATTTGTAAATGACTTGCCTGCTGTCATAACATCCTCCAAGAAACTTCTTTTTGCAGATGATTTAAAATCTATTGTAGTATTTTCTCCGAATTGGACGCGGTCTCCTTACAAAATGATATTAATGCAGTCTCCAATTAGTGTAAAACAAACATGTTATTATTAAATATTAATAAATAGTGTAATGTCATATACGAGAAAAACAAACTATTTGAAATTCGAATACAAAGCTAAGGACTCTCCACTAGCTCGAGTAGATTATATTACTGATCTTGGTGTAACCATTAAATCTAACCTGTCATTCGACATGCACATAAATCGCCTTGTTAGCGAAGCTTACAGGAACCTCGGGTTTGTAATGAGGTTAACTAGCTATTTCTCGAATATTGATGTCTTAAAAACTTTACATACGGCGTATGTTAGGTCAGAGATAGAATACGCAACAATAATATGGGATCCTAATACCCAGAAGAACTCTCGGCAACTTGAAATTATACAGTCTAAATTTGTCCGATTTTTGACATACAAAGAAACTCCAATATATCCTAAATTTGAAAAGTACTTAGACCTGGTAAATAAGTACAGGCTACAATCTCTTGAAAACAGAAGACTTAATTTTCTCTTAACATTCCTACACAAACTCTTACACAGTAAAATCGACTCAGAAAGCTTATTATCTGAATTAGGGCTGTATGTACCGCATAAAGTAACTCGACCGCGTAATGCTGTCTTTCACCTTTCGGCCCAAAGAACTAAAGCAATGGACATATCGCCTATTAGGAGAATGTGCTCATTATATAATTGTATACTTAAAGAATGTCCTGACATTGATATATTTAACATAAATATGAGAGAATTCCATTCTTATATAAAATAATGAATACTTTATGCAGAATATGTTACTATGCAGCTCTAAATATGTATGTTACACCTATGTATGTACGTAGAAAATGTTATATGTGTATGTTGAAAACCACAATTAGGCTATTAACCTGCTGTGTTCAAATAAATAAATAAAAAAATGAACACACAAAAAACAGATCATCCAGTTTTTATTTAGAAAACATAAATTGTTGTTTCGTAACATTACCTACTATGTGTAATTATGTTAGATTATTGGATTTTTCAGTAATTGCTCTAAAAGCAACAACTTTTCAGTAATTTATACTCAATAATTTATAAGTAAGCTTTATACTCAAGTATAAAGCTTACTTATGTTTATGCTGAAGGATGAAAATGCAAAGCTGCGTATCCACTATTGATTTAACTGCATTAAATAGCTCTCATTGAATTGAATTTTATCTAAGCCCTTTAGACAATTTTGGATCACACCGGATGGATGATGATGGGAGAATTGGTGGAATGAAGAAAGTGAGAGGAAACGAGAGAAACCTGAGAAAACCCACGAACACGGTTTTTGATCACCACAAAGCATACATGGGACGAGCCGCGATAAAATCTGGGACTCCGCGGAACAGAGGTGAGCGTTTATCAGTGAGCGACTCTGTTCCGAAAGAGCGGTCATTCTTAATGGAATATTGTCACGGGGTGTTCCCAAATTGATAGTCCAATTTTGAGAGCTGAATACTAAGTGAAATGAAATAAAATGTATCTTACTAAACTTAAATCTTAGAATATTTCAATAGGAAAGTGTAGCTTGGAGAAAAGAGACAATTGCGATTATAATATTTGCAACTGCTTGCGAAAGGAGGAAGACAAAGACGTCATTTTAGAAGGAAAGCCAATACATATAAATATTGTATATTTCTTTTTCAAATTACGGTGTTTACCCCTCTGAAACCATTCATTGTATATCGACGAAAGCAACGTAGAAGTTTTGCTACACGTTAACTTTCTTTGTAAAATATACCATAAGTAACGACATATCTTTCTTCATTTTCAAAATTATTACGAGTTGTAATTGCTTATGTTCTTGGCTATCTTTGCCAGCAAACCCCACACATTGGATCTGACTTAAATTTTACTGGTTAAGGTATTTGGAAACGAAAAATTAAGCAGCTTTTTTCAGTATCGCAAGTTATTTAAATCAAGAAAATCGATTTAAATGAAAAGTAACAAATTTTTAAATCTTGATTTTCTCAACCCTGTTTCTGATGATAGAGTTTTATGTTAAGCTTTAGAAGATTTTTCAAAACCCTGAGCAACAGTTCGAATTAAGTTCCCGGCTGCATGTGGAAGTAATATTTTCACCTTTTTCTCCCTTGCACTTACAAAGAGCACAGAGCTCATTATGTTTTAAATTTGACATCTTAATTTTACTAAAGATAAATACGAGTATTGGCATCCTTTACCCATGCTTAGTTTTATCTGGGAAAATATTAGTTCCAATTCGCAAAACAGTATGTATTCCTTGAGTCAAATCAAAAAGTATATATGAATGGGGCTTTGTAGTAGCCTTTTCGAAAACCTCTACAACACTAGAGGTGTGCAGCGAGCGGATTTCGAGCGCTCGAAACACAAAAATACGTTTTCGAGCGAGCAGAGTATGATCGAACAAAATCTGCTCGAACAGATTTGTTCGAACACTTTTGCTCGAAATCCTGGATTCGAGCGCTCGAAAGTCCTGGAATTTCCCCTTTCCCTGTTTATCTTGGTAAAGGACGTAATACACAATGTTGCCAACTGTGATACTATTATTCTTATCATAGTATAATTTCAACTTTATAGCTTTGATACAACAGATAATTAAGTACTAAAAAACTATTAACGTGATTTCATAGGTATTTGAACGCGAACATTTCTGGGAGCTCCAAGGGACGCTGACTACAATTACGAGCCTAAAAATGTTAAAAATTGTAATCCAAGACCGTGGCAGCGTGAAACATCATCATTGTAAAAGATAGTCTGATCAGGAGGGGTCGATACCAAGACCAAATAAATACAATTTTGAAATCCAAGATGGGGTAGGGCGATATGTCACAATTGTTAAAAATCATCAGAATTTCGTGAAATTTTATATGTGAGGGCTTGAAGTAGCCCTGGGTCCATTACCGAGGGCAAAAATATACACTTTTGAAATCCAAGATGGCGGCAGCGCGAAATGTCACTATTGTTAAAAATCATCAGAATTTTGTGAAATTTTATATGTGGGGACTTGAAGGAGTCCTGGATCCATTACCGAGGGCAAAAATATACACTTTTGAAATCCAAGATGGCGACAGCGCGAAATGTCGTATTGCTAAATATTAGATTTCGTGAAATTTTACATGTGTGGGCTTAAAAGAACTCTGAGTCCATTTCCGATGATAAAAATTTACACTTTTGAAATCCAAGATAGTGACAGCGCGAAATATCATAATTGCTAAAGTCATTTCTTCGTTACATTTAATATGTGGGACTTCGAAGCGCTGCTGAATTCAATTCCGAAACTAAAATTGTTGAATTTTGCGAAATTTCAAAATTGTTAAAAATCGGATATTCGTTCGATTCCGTTGTTAATGAGAAACCGAAAATGGCGCCAGTTTTGAATGTGATAAGATGTTCAAAATTATCAGGTTTCTGTTAAATTCCATATGTGGGTGTTCCGAAGAACGCTGATTACGATTCCGATTCTAAAAATTTTGAATTTTTAACTCCAATATGGCGGCAGCGCAAAATATGATAATTGTAAAAATATTTTGATTTTTCCTGAAATTTTAAATCCGGGTCTGTCAAGGCGCTCTGAGTTCGATTCGATTTTTACAAACCTTTTTTCATAATGAATATGTTAAAATTAAAAATAGAGCATTCGTCATGGCATTACATCGATTCATGTCGTTAACCGATATCTATATTGATCAATGTTGGTCGATATGGGCAAACCGATGTTTATTCAAGCAATGGTATATCCCTCTGGTGATAAGTATAAAACTTCATGCTGTTGTCAACACGCGGCCAGCTTTGTTTGGTGCCAAAGTTGTTTAGAATTTAAGCATGTTAAAGTGCAGAAATAACATGTCCTTCGTGTAACAGAACACGAGGACCCAAAAGATAGTGTTAAAGTCGCTTGTCTTTTTTCCAAGGATTCTTTGATCACTAAGTAAATAGACAAACCAACAAGATATAAAGTAATATTAAGTTGGTTATCGTACGGCGTCAGAACCAGGAGATATTTTACACTTTTGTTTCGTTTGTACCGTGGAAAGTAGCGTATTTTCTCAAGCCCATGTGGTTGTTGAGATATTTTGACCAACCCTCGTATATATGTTTCGAAATTTTGGTTTCGTGCGTATTCTATGTTCTCGTCTTGCCAAATTAGTAAATTGTGCAAAGTTTGTTGAGATATATTGAAAATTGTGAATTTGCGATATTTTGACCAACTCTCGTAAATATGGGTATTTTTTGTTTTGGGCGTACTCTATGTTCTTCGTCTTGTGAAATAACCAAGTTGGGCAAAGTTTTGTTGAAAATTGTGTATTTGCGATATTTTGACCAACCCTTGTATATATGGATCAAATGTTTTGTTTCTGACGTACTCTAGGTTCTTCGCCTTGTCCAATTACTAAGTTGTGCAAAGTTTTGTTGAGATATGTTGAAAATTGTGGATTTGCGATATTTTGGCTAACCCTCGTATATATAGGTCAAATTTTGGTTTCGGACGTACTCTATGTTCTTCGTCTTGTCAAATTACTAAGTTGTGCGAAGTTTCGTTGAGATATGTTGGAAATTGTGGATTTGAGATATTTTGACCAACCCTCGTATATATAGGTCAAATTTTGGTTTCGGACGTACTCTATATTCTTCGTTTTGTGAAATTACTAAGTTGGGCAAAGTTTTGTTGAAAATTGTGTATTTGCGATATTTTGACCAACCCTTGTATATATGGATCAAATGTTTTGTTTCTGACGTACTCGAGGTTCTTCGCCTTGTCAAATTACTAAGTTGTGCAAAGTTTTGTTGAGACATGTTGAAAATTGTGGATTTGAGATATTTTGACCAACCCTCGTATATATAGGTCAAATTTTGGTTTCGGACATACTCTATGTTCTTCGTCTTGTCAAATTACTAAGTTGTGCGAAGTTTCGTTGAGATATGTTGAAAACTGTGAATTTACCTTATTTTGACCAATTCTCGTATATATGGTTCAACATCGTGGTTTCGTATATAGTCTATTTCAGTTCAAAGGTTTTTGTTCGATAACCCATTATTATTATTAGGTTAGTTGGCAACACTGAACCTCCTTTAACCAGTTACAGGAAGATAAAGACAAAAATGTAACCTGATGACATAATTCGAGCAGGCTCGAAGTTGCTCGAAGTGGATTTTTGCCACTTCTCCCACGTTTCTAGCGTGACTGCTTTGGGCTCCAGATTTCGAGCGCTCGAAATCCGCTCGTTGCACAGCTCTATACAACACCCTTGCGATGATGAGGCATAATTTGACGAACTAAGTACTGAATTTGCAATGTATCTCGTAGATTTTTAAAAACTATATATAGTGAGCATTTTAAAAATATCACAAGAATGCTTACCTTAGGAAATGTTTTGACCTATAAAGATGACTGATAAGTTATGAACATATTTTGTAAACAAGTTAGGGACGTCACTATTAGTTTCACTCATTAAATCATCTAAATTAATAAAGAGTTAGGTTAAATTTTAAAATTATTCATATTCGGTATTCCTTTAACAAATCTAATAGAAAGGGAGGGAGACGAAAGATTTGGTACCACCACACAATACCACCAAAGAATTTATCTTAAGCGGGCAATGAACATTTTATTTCTGTTGTAGTAATTTCTTAAAAAATGTCTTCCCAAAAAGGGGTGGACCATTGATACATAGTACAAGGGTGGTGAAAGGGCAACATTTTGATATCAAATGGAACGATTATTTCAGAACATCCCTATTATATCATCATGAGGAAACACACAACACACGCCGTCGTTTAAAACGGCAAGGCAGTGAGTTAGTCATCTTTGTCAGATACATTTTTTACTTTTCTTATTATTTACAAGTTTATGAATCTTATGTTTAGGTCTACCTACAATTTTATACTCATGGAACTTTCTTATACTATTTGTGTTACTTACAAATTTCTTTTCATATTTACCCTTTTTTAAGTTATAAAAATGATCAAAGTCCATAACTTTGCGGGCTCCCTCCTTTAAAGTAATCCCCCTAATTTTACAAGTGTCTAAACTTTTCTCCTTGTTCCCTCAAATTTTTTTTTATATTTAATTTTTTGGTCCCAGCCCAACACATTTCCGAATTTCCTACCTTGGTTCGGTCTCATCAGTTAATTCATCCAAATAGTTCCCAGTAGGCAACCTGAGTGCTTGATTCCTTTTTTGCACATTATAGAGTCAGTGTCACCATATAAAAAATTCAATTCCTATAGCATATCATCGATTTGTATGACCTGGATTCCAAACCCAAGAGAAACGGAGACGCTCGTCGTAACTGGTATACAGAATATGAACATTTAACGTTCAACATGCAGAAAAAATACCTGAGTACTGCAAAACGATGTATTTATTCTTACACAAGCACTGATCAAGTTTTCTAAACTTGTACAGAAAACAGGTGGCATTCAATGTTTTTACGAGACCTGTACCATTGCAAGTTGTGCAACGCAATGTTTAAGGTTTTTATACTTAACAGAGAATACAATCCCGGTGATACCTCCAATGGGGTTCCTATACAATAGTTTATATAGTAAAAAAGCTTTAAGTATCCGGTGTCTTGAAAACGTTTGTATTCAAACTTGCTAATGGGGGCGATGTTCGATATAGTAAATATGAATTGGATGGGTACGATGAGACGCTGCATGGTATAAATTGTGACTGAGAAGAAAATAGATATATAATCCGAATTTTGTGAGAAATACGAATAGCTATTACACAGAATTCCAAAGGGCGGTGTTCGCTCGACTATTTCTGATTGTATTTAAATAATGAAAAAACATTGAAATTTAGATACATCAGAGTACATTTAAAGCTATGTCTAAGTTCTAGCCTCAAGAAGGCTAACGGACAGCGTGCTCTATTGCCAATTTGTAAAATATAGGTTAATCTTTCATTTTTAGAGTTTTCCGGATTGAATGGAAGGAAATAATTTATTTTCTTAATATTATCTACTATTGTCACTGTAATACAGTAAAATTAACTGTTTGTGTCATTTTCTTTTCTTCATACCGAGACTTTAATTTCATATGAAAAAAAGTATTCGTCGAAATTCGAGATTGTAGGTCAAAAGGGGGAGGGAGTACATGAACTAAATCTTGTATATGTTCCTTTGTTTGTTTCAAACTCCCCTGAAAGTTTTATTCTGTTATTCAAAGCCCTCCATGAAAAACAGCTTAAAATTGATTAAGAAGCTATAGTCGTGTAAATACAAATTATCAATGAAAAATAAGGCTACTGTTAATAATGTTTTATTGTATTACCGTAATCATTTAACCTTTATGCACCGCATAGGGATTTCAGGAAAATCGTAGACCTTCACGTTGGCGGCCCTACTACCCCTCCTAACTGTCACAGGCAAATGAACAAGACTTCGTTGGAAAGCTTATGGAACACAGATTTCAACTAAGTAACTTTTGTGGCCCCGTGCCAAACCCGTAGATAAAGTAAATAATTGAAAAAAAAAAATTAACTTTGTAGGAAGCTGGCAACACCCGTACGCAGGAAAAAATAAAACGTCTACGCCAGAAATTGGAAACGATAATATAAAAAATGAAAAGCGAAGATACAATAGAAATGAAGCAAATATGCAGTGTACACACCACTCTATAGTCGCTCATGGTAATTTCGGTAACAGTAAAAGAGGTAGATTGCGACTTCGCAGTACAAACTATCGAGACCTGTTTCCGAATTCCGCAAGACGAATACTCCTTGCACTTCTCCTACTCGGAATATGCTGTAAGATATCTCTCGATGGGTTGTAAGTAGTTACTCTGCCACGCTCGGCACAGGAGTGCGAGTAGGTATCGCGTCCCTTCCCAAACCTATCAAACCGTTCACAACCTGCTCCCAAAATGCCAAACTTGAACATGGCGCATTCGGACATACCGTGAAAGCGTTGACCATTGCCAGATAGGAGAAACAGCTTCGTTGTCCACTTCTTGGTTTTTCGTGCTGCTGATTAGGAACTGGCCATGATATCCTCCAGATCGACATTTCCCATATGTGTGTTATAGTCTTCCACTATATCAGGCTTACGAGCATCTCCATCTGCGGTTAGGAAATTGCCAACTGGTGGTGCAGAATGCATATTTGAAAGCACGTAAATATCCCGTTTGTCCTTCCAGTGGAGTGCGGTCAGGTCATCCCTGACATATACATCCAAACCACCTTTCTTCAGCCTATTTGAAGAAAGGTCACGTGGCATGTCTTCACGTCTAGTTATAACCCATACCGCAGCACCGTATGTTGCTGGAAGCCTTGAGTTCTTCAGTCTGGGAGAACAAAAGAAACTGTCCATGTTCTATTAACACGCCTAAGTGTATACGTAGATGAAATAATTGGAGATCACGAATGTGGGTTTAGAAGAAATAGATCCACGTTGGACCAGATTTTCGCCTTGAGACAAATTTGGAGAAGAAATGGCAATACAATGGGACGGATCACTAGTTATTCATTGATTTTAAGAAAGCATACGATTCAATCAAAAGAGAAAAGTTATACAGTATCCTGATACGATTTGGAATTCCAAAAAAAATTGGTTCAACTAGTAAAGATGTCTCTCAGTGACACTATAAGCAGAGTACGGATAGATAATAATATGTCAGATAGTTTAAAGATTCGCAACGGATTGAAACAAGGCGATGCCTTGTCACCACTACTGTTTAACTTTGCGTTAGAATATGCGATATTAAAAATTAAAGGGGACAAAAAATGACTATCATTGAATGGTTTGAATCAACTGTTCGTATACATGGATCATGCAGATTTAATAGGGGACGATATACATGCACTACAAAGTAACACCGATATCTTAGTAGAAGCGTGAGATGAGATAGGTCTACAGGTGAACATAGATAAAACAAAATACATGATAAGCCGAAACACAGGGAATGAAGGAAATAAAAACATACGTATTAGGGATAAGGTCATAAAGTAAACAAATTTAAATACTTGGGAGCATACGTAACAAGCAAAAATAAGGTCACGGAAGAAATAAAAAGTAGCTTGGTATCGGGGAACGCATGTTTCTATTCAGTCCAAAAACTTCTAACATCGTGATTAATATCAAGGAAATTGAAATTAAAAATATACAGAACTGTTATTCTGCCGCTAATACTTTACGGTTGCGAAAGTTGGAGATCAACAAAAATTACGTGTTTGAAAATAAGGTTTTGAGAAAGATATACGGGCCGAAACAGGACGAGATGACTGGAGAGTGGAGGAGACTGCATAATGAAGAACTCCAGGCTGTACGATTCACCAGATGTTGTAAAAATAATGAAATTCCGACGACTTAGGTGGGCAGGCCATGTAGCTTGTATGGGGGAAAAACGAAGACTATATCCTGGTTGGAAGGCCGGAAGGAAGAAGACGATTGGGAAGACCGATGGGAAGACAATATTAGAAGAGATCCTAAGAAGAAGGTGTTCGTGATGAAAACTCGCTTGATATTGCCCAGGATAGAATCCAATGGCGAACGTGTTACTGCGGCGATGAACTTGCGAGTTCCATAAGCCATAGAATTAGTTACTTAAGATCTACTTGAGAAGGAAAACGCGCAAGCTGAATCGAAAACATAGAATGGGGTCTTTCAAGTAGTACGTAAGCATTCATGGGGAGAGAAGGTGTTCAAGCACTGCTTATTTTACCTGATAATGGGAAGGGGATCATAACAATGTTACGTATGATTCTCTTAAAAACATATTAATGTAGATTTAGGGAATAAGTGTTTTTGTTGTTTGTTTTTTTACTACGAAATAACGATAAGAAATTTGACAAAATAAGACTTATGAAAGCACACAAAGGGAAAGGTCTGGTATCTGCTTATTTTTTCCTTACGAAAGGGGAAAGGGTCTAAAAGATTAAAAATTTCCTTATGTAATACTTGATCGAACCCAAAGCAAAACCGACATAATTTTCTATTTGTTAAAAAAAACTCCTTATATGTGGTAACAAAATGGTTAATTGGTAATTGTTCACTGACTATTTGTGTCTGTCATGTCTTTAAACAAGGTGTTAAATACAATTACCGTTCATATCACGAATATAATTTTACGAACGAAAAAACAAAAACCCAAGCATATCAGTGGCCTAACTAGTGAACTAGCTAGCATATCCATTGCTGATTTGATGCTTTCTAACAAAACATTTTTCTTTTTTCTAAAGATGTATAGAATTTCAAACTTTCGAAAAAATTCTGTCTAGTTGCTACTACGAGCTAGAGGTTTCCAATACAAAATTCTAAATTTATTTTCCCTGTGATTATCCTGAGTGGATTCCCTAATTATTTTTTTTCCCAGAGTTAATGATGTCTCCCCCCCCCCCCTCTCTCTATATATATATCTATATATATATATATATATAACTTACCTAACCCATAACCAACGCAAAGCCCATGTAGCGCTACGCGAGAACCATGGCATAATGGTCCTTCCAGCGGAGAAGGGGTCCACTACAGTAGTCTTAGACAAGGCTGACTACCTCCAGGATGCTTACCGCCAACTATCCGATCCCAACACCTACAAGCGCACCACCACAGACCTAACCTACACCCACAAACAGAAAATTTCCGATTTCATTACCGCTAATGGTCCTCGTGAGGGCATATCTGAAATGTCCATAAAATACCTAATCCTGGACAGTCCACGTACACCAACCTTTTACCTATTACCGAAGATCGACAAACCAGGTAACCAGGCAGACCCATTGTAACCAGGTATAATTCTACTGAACGTATTTCAGCTCTCGTTGACTCCTTCCTTCAACCGCAAGTTCAAGCGCTGCCTGCCTACATACGCGACACCTACCACTTCTTAGAAATCATCCGTAAATTACAACATCTTCCTTCTCACATACTGCTTTGCACCGTAGATGTTACTTCCTTATATACCAACATTCCTCATGCCCATGGCCTAGCAGCTATGGAATTCTTCCTTAACCAGAGACCTAAAACGCATAGCCCAAACACAGCTTTTCTTCTTAACCTGGCCAACATAGTTCTCACATGTAACACCTTCAGCTTTGACGACAAACACTACCTTCAGATCCGAGTCACAGCCATGGGTACGAGAATGGCACCTTCTTATGCTAATCTGTTTATGGGCAAACTCGAAGATGATTTCCTGCAAACTCAACCTTTGACACCTCTACTCTGGATAACATTCTTGGAAGATATAATGATGCTATGGACTCATGGTGAAACCAGTCTCAAGATATTCCTAGAACTGAACCAATTCCGTGTTGTCCAGTTCACCTGGTATATTTCAGACAAAAGAGTGACATTCCTTGACGTGAACATCACCTTAGAAAACAACACTCTGACCACTTCCGTTCACATAAAACCCACCAACCATATGTAGCATTTACAATACTCAAATTCCCAACCTTACCACACCAAGAAAGCGATTCCTTTCTCACTTGTCCTCACAGGACAACGTCTGAATTCCACCACTTCTGCTGCTGAAATTAACAACCAACGCCTCCAGGAGGTTCTAGTCAACCGAGGCTAACCTTCTAACCTTGTAACCAAACAGATCTGCCGTGCATCCTCACACACTCAACCCACCTAAAAATCGAAACCACCGGCTATAACACTCAGTTCCATCCTAAATTAACCAAGGTCAAACCAATCCTACACTCTAATTTCCACATTCTCTAATCTGACCCAGACACAAGATCAATATTCCCCACCAAACCTAGATTAGTTTTTCAACATCCACCTAATCCTAGAAACATCTTGGTCCGTATGAATCCCTCCTTGCCACCATACCAAACCGGCGCCCAGACATGAAAGAGACCCAGATGTAAGTCTGCTCCATTATCATCACTTCTCCCACAATCACTATCAATACTGCTAATGGTGGTACATCCTCAATCCCAAGGGCACATGCCACACCCCTAATGTTATATACATCCTAACCTGCAAGTTCTGTGATGCCTTTTATGTGGGGGAAACAAGTTGTGATCTTAACATTCGAATTAATAACCATCGTCACTTCTGTACTATCAACAAACCGGATGTCTCAGTTTCCATGCACACCGAGTCCCACAATACCAATTTTGATCTATCTTTCCTAGTTGTCATAATCCATATTTTATCTCCCTACGACCAGCACCTCAAC
The DNA here is from genome assembly GCA_022664845.1 of Lepisma saccharinum. Taxonomy (NCBI): domain Eukaryota; kingdom Metazoa; phylum Arthropoda; class Insecta; order Zygentoma; family Lepismatidae; genus Lepisma; species Lepisma saccharinum. The sequence goes on along the minus strand of JAGDQP010014796.1, from coordinate 11,052 downwards.
ACGCCGTCTGTGGGACTATGCCTTTATTCACGGTTTGAGCGTGAAAATATAACCTTCGATAACTCTAAGCTCTCCTTTTCCTCTGCATTTTCAACACATTTCCATCCACGTTCCCACCTTGTTCTTACACGCTATACAGTTATTATTTCAAGTTCCGGATTTCTACGCGCTACAGCAGTCAGTTGTTCTCCAGTTTTGGTGTTTTCTCCGCTACGTGTCGCCACTGTCGGTTCAAACTTGTACTTTATGAACACGTGAACTTCGCTCTCTTCCTCTATACTTGAAAACGAAATATTGTGACTTCTTTTATGTGCACATGGGAATGTATGTGATCTAATGCGTTAGTAAGCTGTAAGTAATCCTTTTTTCTCCTTCATTTGTCTTACATAATTTACTATATATATATATATATATGTGTGTAGTAAAAAGTAATCCATTATTTTTGCATGACATTGAAGGCTTGACTTACCATAGAATGATCCGATTCACAAGCCTGTCTTGAAGCGAATTTTTCACCAGCAAACGTGTTCGCCATGGACAGGAACAGATGGTAAACACTCGGTGCCAGGTCCGGACTATAAGGTGGATGCATAAGAACCTCCCAACCCAGCTCCCGGAGCTTCTGGCGAGTCACTATCAATGTGTGTGGCCTGGCGTTGTCCTGGTGGAACACAATGCCTCTCCTATTGGCCAAAGCTGGGCGATTTCTGCCTTCAGACGGTCCAATTGTTGACAGTATAGTTCCGAGTTAAGGGTTTGACAGTAGGGGAGCAGCTCATAGTAGATAATTCCCTGCCAATCCCACCAAACACACAGCAAAACCTTCCTGGCTTGGGCACCGTTTGCGCCGGCGCACCGCGCTTCGACCACGACCGTTTTCGCGTGACGTTGTCAAGTGATCCACTTTTCATCACCAGTCACCAACCGCTTCAGAAATGGGTCGCTTTTGTTGCGATTCGCAGATGGAAATTCGGTCCATGAGGTTTTTTTGCGTTAACTCGTGTGGCACCCATACATCAAGCTTCTTTGTGTATCCAGCCTTATGCAAATGGTTCCACACGGTTTTTTGTGCAATGTTTAGCTCTTGGGCAATCGAAACAGTGCTTACATGACGGTCGGACGCGACAATGTTCATGATTTTATCGACATTTTCGACACTTGGCCTTCCAGTGCGTGGTACATCTTTGACGTCAAAATTACCGGAACGGAATCGACGAAACCAAAATTGCGCGTGATTGGCTGTTACAGTATCAGGACCATAAACACTATACACATTTTCAGCCGCCTGGATTGCGTTTTCGCCTTTATCGAACATAAACTGTAAAATATAGCGTATTTTCTCTTTGCTAGTGTCCATTTTGACGCGCGCTCACACAACACTGAGTCAACTCATCACAACTACCTGAACAGTGTTTGTAGTACGCAATCTCATCGTTTGAACGCCATCTCGTTGAACCCGATCGGACTTATACAACGCGAGATACATATTACTGAAGCCATCTATTGGCAAAATAATGGATTACTTTTTACTACACCATATATATATAGGGTCATATAAAAAAGTCTCCGCGGTTTTTTGGTACATTTTTGAACCAAAAATTTCTTTATTGAAAATCAATTTTAATCAAGTACATATTGACCATTATTATCTATGATCTTTTGGGGTAGGTTTTTCGGGTAGCTTCGTAATTCCATCGATGTAGAACTTCTTTGGTTTTTCCATCGATGTAGAACTTCTTTGGTTTTTCGTCGAAAAACTTGGCCAAGTGATTTTCAGCGGCGCTTCGGTCGGCCAATTTTTTACCATGAACAGAGTTTTGCAGAGACCGAAACAAATGGTAGTCAGACGGTGCACGGTCCGGGCTATACGGTGGATGCATCAAAACTTCCCAACCAAGTTCCGTCAATTTGTTCCGAGTCATCAAAGATGTGTGTGGCCGCGCATTGTCATGATGGAACACAACTCCCTTTCTGTTTGCCAATTCTGGTCGCTTTTTCTGGATTGCTTCGTTCAAACGGTTGAGTTGTGCACAGTACGTCCATTATGAGCTGCTGCAACCTGACGAAACCATCAATTCGGTCCTGTACTGTGCACAACTCGACCGTTGTTGAACTTGGTTACTTTAGGATGGAACTGGGTGATTAGAGCCGGTGGGTTCAGCAACGGTGGGTTTAGCGACGGTGGTTTAGGTGCAAGCCGGTTGGGGTTTGAGTCGGTTGAATGTGTGACGATGCAAGGCGAATCTGTTTGATTACAAGGTTAGATGGGTGGCCACGGTCGACTAGAGCTTCCTAGAGGCGTTGGTTGTAAGTTTCAGTAGCTAAAGTGGTGAAATTCAACGTTGTCCTCTGAGTGAAAGGGAGAAAGGAATCGCTTTCTTGGTGCGATATGGATGGGAACTTGAGTAGTGGAAATACTGCATGTGGTTGGTAGGTTTTATGTGAACGGAAGTATTTAGGGTGTTGTTTTCTAAAGTGATGTCCACGTGAAGGAATGTGACTCTTCTTTTAGAGATAGACCAAGTGAACTGAACAACATGGAATTGGTTCAGTTGTTCTAGGAATATGTTCAGACAGGTTTCACCATGAATTAATAACATCAGGACATCGTCCAAAAAGCGGATCCAAAGTAGTAGATTCAAAGGTTGTGCGAGCAGAGGACACGTTCGAGCTTGCCCATAAACCGATAAGCATCAGAAATGCTATTCTCATATACATGGCTATGTCTCGGATCTGATGGTAGTGTTTGTCGTCAAAAGTGAAGTTGTTACATGTGAGAACTAGGTTGGCCAGGTTAAGAAGGAAAGCTGTTGGGCTATGAGGTTTAGGTCTCTGGTTAAGGAAGAATTCCATAGCTGCTAGGCCATGGGCATGAGGAATGTTGGTATATAAGGAAGTAATATCTATGGTGCAAAGCAGTATGTCAGGAGGAAGAGGCGGTAATTTACGGATGATTTCTAAGAAGTGGTAGGTGTCGCGTATGTAGGCAGGCAGCGCTTGAACATGTGGTTGAAGGAAGGAGTCAACGAGAGCTGAAATGCGTTCAGTAGGGGAATTATAGCTGGCTACAATGGGTCTGCCTGGTTACCTGGTTTGTCGATCTTCGGTAACAGGTAAAAGGTTGGGGTACGTGGACTGTCCAGGATTAGGTATTTTATGGACATTTCAGATATGCCCTCACGAGGACCATTAGCGGTAATGAAATCGGAAATTTTCTGTTTGTGAGTGTAGGTTAGGTCTGTGGTGGTGCGCTTGTAGGTGTTGGGATCGGATAGTTGGCGGTAAGCTTCCTGGAGGTAGTCAGACTTGTCTAAGACTACTATAGTGGACCCTTTGCTCGCTGGGAGGACCATTATGTCGTGGTTCCCGCGTAACGCTAGAACGTCTGTGCTTTGGATATGGGTTAGGTTACGTTGGTTGGTCGTCTGATGTAAGAACTCAGTATTGGTGCTGGCAGTAATAACTGAGGAAATGAGGGATGGTTGCTAGGAAGTGGGGATGGGTCCATATTTGAAGGAGGACGGAAGCGTTCAAGACTACTATGGAGTTTATTGGAAGGTGGGTCTCGAATAGGTGGATTTTTGGCCCCAAAATAGCACCATCTTAGTCCGCGGGCAAAGGAAAGGATATCTTTTTAACAACAGGAATAGGTTCTACGACTTGAAGGGGAAAAAAGTCAGTCCTTTAGTGAGGATGTCAGATTGAGATGGAGTAAGGTTGTGGTTGAATAGGTTTAAGACAGTAGAAGCAATGGAATTTCATGGGCGGTCCGGTATTTCTGAGGATTGGGGCGTGAGTGCAGATTGTTTATTATTACTGGGTGGTTAGGTTGCGGGAGTAGGTAATGCTAATGGTGGATCTGCAAGTAAGGGAACTTGGTGCTTTTTGTGTGAAAGAGGGAGAGATCCGGTTTGAAATGCACGGCGACACAAAAGGGTTAATTTATTCAGGTGTTTCTGGTTCATGGAGGAGTGTATATAACGGGCCTCAGTCGTGCAAATTTTACTACGCCAATCATGGGAGATCAAGAGGATTTTTGCAAGAGACTGGATACTGGTCAACAGGTTACATGCATGCTACAAGTGTAGGGAATACATGTTAAATGTTACTTCAACAGTAAAGTGGTATGAGAAAGGGACAGTGTACTGGTGTTACGGCTGAGAGCGGGTTTTCAGGCGTTAGCCCTGTAGGAGTAAGGCCTATATTCAAGCAAGATCGCAAAAGACTAGCATGGGCAACTGATTTGGTATATTTAAAGATATATGAACACAGACGGGAGAAAAGGATTGATGCGGGATCACACGGAATCATTTCCAACGCAGGAATAATATCACTGTTACAAAGGAAACCCAGTTAGGCAATTTAAGGTAAATTTGTGATAAGAAAAAAGGGATATACTTACAGCTCTTGTTCCATAGACGAACATACACACTTGAACACTAATATGTAGAGTACTTGCGATATTTCGGTATTAATACCGTAGACTTGCTGTACAGGAGGAGATACGCACACACGTGGAAAGAACAAAGAACTCGTATCGGACGGCGCGTCGTTTGGAGAATAGACGACTCTTGTATGGCGCGTGGAACAACTGACAACTGTACACCGTGTAAGTTCGGGATAGGATTGTGTAAGGGAAAAGTGTTGAAAATGCAGAGTACACGGGTACAGTTATTGAAGGTTAAATCCAAGATATATTTTCGCTATACAAGATTATGAGCCTACAGTGGGCTCACAATATATAGAAGTGACCTGTGTATATTTGTTTGTGTATGTGTGTGTTCTAATACGGAACAAATAAGCTATAAATAAATTCCTTCCTTTTTATCATAAATTTACCGTAAATTGCCCTTCAGGTTTTCCTTTGTGCTAGTATATATATCATTAGATTTACACGGTAAATCACCGCTATGCGACCAAATAATGACAGCCTTCCACAAATTCTAAAGAATAAAACCTTTCCAAAGATGAAATGGAGGCAACTTCCGATTTTTTCTGTACATCAAGCCAATAAAACCTTTGCTTCCCTGTTATAATCCAACGACGCACGGTAGTTCCTTTCTCAAAATAAAAGTTACTTAGAACCTATTATTTTGGAATCATTCAAAATTTCCAGTTCCAAGTTTCAATACTTCAAGTTCCAACTTACAACGCAATCACACTTCATCATTCTCGTTTAACACTCTTACATTTTTGCGTGATCAATAGGCAGATCTCAACATTCTCAGATTGTATTGTACAAACCAACCGTATAAATGCATCTAGGTCATCAGATGTAAATGTGTAGTTGGAATATTGTGAACATTACGTCAACTGAATGTACGTATAATACACAAACGTCTCTAACTTCTTTCCCATTTCGTAATTATTATTTAGTCTCCTCCATTACCGTGTCATGATTTCAAAAAAAAATAAGATACAAATGCGGAATTCTGTGAATCATGGCCTGACCCCTGTGACCACTGGGGTCATTTTTTATTATAGTATACTGTACTGCTTACGTATTTAATCATCGCCATCCGTGTTAGTAATCACATTCTCTCTCGTTGATAACAAATCAATCAACAGTGCTCCTGTTGGCTGCAACAGCGCGTTGTTTTAAAAACCTTCTGGCAAAGGGATTCTGTTTGAGATATCGATTTGGCGCTAACAAATTACTATTACCTGTTGGAATGTCGTGTAATTCATGTAGATTTCGACAGAGAATTTCAAGGAATCCCTCACTTCCTTTGTAGAATCCGTTGCGCAGCCATTGCAAAATTTCGGAATATACATTTTTGAATAGAGCAGTTTGGAAGTCTTTGAGAGCACCTTGCCCCCGTAGTTCTACTAATAATGGTAATGGAAATATCAAGCTCCAAAATTCATTTTCCTATGCTTTAGATGGACTGTAGCTCCGAAACTAAGCGAAATTCGACAAATTACAAAGACATACTTTTTTCTCTTATTTTGAAGAGAACTTTCCGTTCCTTGAGTATGGACAATGATTTTCTCTCCACCCTGTATATATATATATGTATCTTCTCAACTCACCGGCTCTAATCGCCCAGTTCCATCCTAAACTAACCAAGGGCAACAAATCCTACATTTTCATTTCCACATACTCAAATCTGACCAAGACACAAGATCAGTATTCCCTACCAAACCTAGATAGTATTCCAGCATCCCCTCTATCTTACAAACATTTTGGTCCGTATGAATCCGTCCTCGCCCCCCCCCCCCCCCCCCAAAGCGGTGTCCAAATATGCAGGAGACCCAGACGTAAAACCTATTCCATTTTCATCACTTCTCCCACAATCACTATCAACACTCCTAATGGCCGGCACACCCTCAATCAACAAGGGTCATGCCACAGCCCAAATCTTATATATATCCAAACCTGCAAGTTCTGTGATCCATTTTTGGTTGAATGGAGGTTTCAGTGGGTTGAGTGTATGAGGATGCACGGCGAATCTATTTGGTTACAAGATTAGATGTGTAGTCTGGGTTGACTAGAGCCTCCTGGAAGTAGTGGAATTCAGGTGTTGTCCTCTGAGGGCAAGGGAGAAAGGAATCGCTTTTTTGGTGTGGTAAGGATGGGAACTTGAGTAGTGTAAATACTGCATATGGTTGGTGGGTTTTGTGTGAACGGAAGTGGTGACGGTGTTATTTTCTAAAGTGATGTCCACGTCAAGGAATGTGAATCTTTTGTCAGAAATGGACCAAGTGAACTGGACAACACGGAATTGGTTCAGTTGTTCTAGGAATATGTTCAGACAGGTTTCACCATGAGTCCATAGCATCACTATATCAGCCAAGAACCTTGCCCAGAGTAGAGAGGTCAAAGATTGAGTTTGCGGGAAATCATGTTCGAGCTTGACCATAAACAGATTAGCAAAAAAAGGTGCCATTCTCGTACCCATGGCTGTGACTCGGATCTGAAGGTAGTGTTTGTCGTCAAAGCTGAAGGTGTTACATGTGAGAACTAGGTTGACCTGGTTAAGAAGGAAAGCAGTTGTTGGGCTATGAGGTTTGGGTCTCTGGTTAAGGAAGAATTCCATAGCTGCTAGGTCATGGGTATGAGGAATGTTGGTATACAAGGAAGTAACATCTTTGATGCAATGCAGTATGTCAGGAGGAAAAGGCTGTAATTTACGGATAATTTCTAAGAAGTGGTAGGTGTCGCGTATGTAGATAGGTAGCGCTTGAACATGTGGTTGAAAGAAGGAGTTAACGAGAGCGGAAAAGCATTCAGTAGGGGAATCATAGCTGGCTACAATGGGTCTGCTGGTTACCTGGTTTGTGGATCTTCGGTAATAGGTAAACGGTCGGGTACGTGGACTGTTCAGGGTTAGGTACTTTATGGACATTTCAGATATGCCCTCACGAGGACCATAAGCGGTAAGGGAATCGGATATTTTCTGTTTGTGAGTATAGGTTAGGTCTGTTGCTATGGGCGTGTAGGTGTTGGGATCGGGTAGTTGGCGGTAGTCAACTATGTCTAAGACTATTGTAGTCAACCCGCTGTCCGCTGGAAGGACCATTATGTCATGGTTCTCGCGTAGCGCTAGAAGAACTTTGCGTTGGTTATTTGTTAGCTTAGGTCGGCTAGTCATCTGATGTGAGAACTCAGTATTGGTGCTGGCAGAAATAATGGAGGTGATGTAACGTTCTAGGGGATGGTTGCTAGGAAGTGGAGATGGGTCCATGTTTGAGGGAGGGCGGAACGCTAGTATGGAGTTTATTGGAAGATGTGTCTCGCCTGGTGAATTTTTGGCCCTAAAATAAATAGCGCCATCTTAGTTCGCGGGGAAAGGAAAGGATATCAATTAAGATGAGGAAGTGGTTGTATGGCTTGGAGGGCAAAAAGTGAATCCTATAGAGAGCATGTCAGCTTCAGATTGAGTAAGGTTGTGGCTGGATAGATTTACGACGTAGGTAGAAGTGGAATTTCCGGGGCGGTCTGGTATTTCTGAGGACTGGGTCGTATGTGCAGATTCTTTATTATTACCGGGTGGTTGAGTTATGGGAGTTGGTAATGCTAATGGTGGTTCTGCAAGTAGAAGAACTTAATGCTTCTTGTGTGGAAAAGGAAGGGCACATCCGGTTTGAAAAGCACGGCGACAGAGGAGGGATACATCATAACGTGCAAGTTCTGTGATGCCTTTTATGTTCGGGAAACAGGTAGCCTTTTGAACTTTCGTATTAATAACCATCGTCACTTCTGTACTATCAACAAACAGGATTGCATACCGAGTAAAACAATATCAATTTTGATCTCGCACTCCTGATTGCCATAATCCACATTTTACTCCCTACGACCAGTACCTCAACACGCCGTGTGTGAGAGAGTGCCTTTATTCATGGTTTAAGCGCGAAAATATATCCTGGTCCTAACCTTCAAATTTCCCGTTTGCTTTGCATTTTGAACACATTTCCATCCACGATCCCACACTGTACTTACACGCTCCAAGCTCCGGAAATCTACGCGCTACAGCAGTCAGTTGTTCTCCAAATTTTATGCATCCGCAACTTGTCGCCACTGTCTCTTCAATCTTGTACTTTGTGAACAGGTGCATTTCGCTTTCTTCCTTGCACACTTGAAAACGTGCAACTATGTGCACGAAATATCGTATTGACTTTTAGATATGTGAATATGTGTGTGACTTAATACGATATTTTCCTTCATTTCTCATACATTTACCTTATATTGCAGTACATATAGGAATAGGCTTGGTTGGCAATATTTTAGTTCAACATTTATAGACAGGAAAAGAATTGTACTTACGTAGTGTCCTAAGAGAATTTATGTGCACAAATTGACACTTAACTCTCACATTTAACTTATTATATAATTTTATATTTAAGGTAAAATTACGATATAAGGAAAGGATACTTGCATCAATTTTGATGCAGCTGCACACAAAAACAAACATAAATACCACAAATATTTATTTATTTCAGTGGCCTACTCCATTTTCCTCACAGCTACCCATCCTCGGCTTTATTTGTGTTTGTTTGTGGGGGGGTAAGGGGTTAAAAAAACTAAATATATTTTCCATTAAACACTAATATACATTTTCAACTGTCTTCATACTTTGTAACACCTTAATCTACATAATTTGATTCCACACAGTATAGACACACAATGGCTTTACAATACATTGTCAAATGCTAACACATCTCTGATTAACTTTCTTGTATAGCTTTGGCACAAAATGTACTAATCTACATTTACAATTTAATAAAGCTCTTATCTACACTGTAATTACACACATTAGTTATTTGATTTAATCTGTGTAAAGATGTGTGTTTATGAAATCTACGTTTCCCTGAGATTTTCCGGTTATCCAGGTGTGTGGGAAGCCCGTAGCTACTCATTCTGTTGATTTTATTTCGTAGCACAAGAATTTAACAAATATTTTGTGCCAGTCTCATTGAAAACTTGCGAAGTTATTTGTGGGATCGAGTACCTAAGTCGAGTCTGTTCGAAAACGAAATCTAGAAAATACTTACGTGTTTACAAAATCAGATATATCATTAAATCTGGACAAATCAGGTACTTTGTTCTGTACAATTTTTTTCACTCCACGAGACACATCAACAGGCACAATCTTGATGGCGTAATGACGAAAATCTATTAGCTTTGTGGTAGGATTATAATTCAGAAGTACACAACGTCGTAAGTTGTTTAAATTCACCTACAAAAGGAAGTAAAATTATAACGCAAAATATAAATAAAAAACATGTATTATATACAGAAAATTGCTCCTTGTCAAACAGAATACACTTTGACATCTAAAAATGAAAAGGTAAAATCTTTCGAAGTTATGGTGTTGTAAAGTAGTAGAAGATTTTTCTTTTTTTCTTTTACTGCCGACAAAAGAACTTAATTTTCAAATTCTACTAAGAATGGTTTCAAAGTATATTCCAAAGCAATTTTTCAACAGTGATATTTTCATTGAATTCTGCTCTATATAAAGACTACTGGACGTATATTTATTGTTACTCATTTCCCTAAATTATTTTTATAATTATCCAAAGAATCTCCGTTTTTAAGAAAGACAATCCGTGTATTTAGAAAAAATAATTAAAAAAGGTATTTGGGATATCTGTGAGAAGAGAAAAAGAAAAAAAGACAAGACTCCAACTACTACTTTTGTCAAAGGATACGAAGTTTGCTGTTTTACTTTTGAACATCTAATCAACCTAGTGAGGCGATGATTACTGCATGCGCCGTCAGGTTCTACAAGCCATAAGCTACTAATTGGCCAGTGACTGAGGCGAACTCCTGTGTTTTAAAACAATGTTGAAGGGAACACAGAAATGTGTGAGTTTACCAAGCACGAGTGAAAAAAAAATCGTTTTGAAAACATATCTAAATTAACACTTATATGTCTGCATTATGACATATCTATTAAGCAAAAATAAAAACTTCAGGGCCTAATGTTAAAAAAAAAAAAAAAAAATCGCTTGGTAAATACACATATTCAACACACAACACAATGTTTCGACTCTGTATGTAGGAATTATAAAGTGTGCAATTATTACAGACCCACATTTATTTATTTATCTCGTCTTATTAATTATGGCGGAGTTAAGGTCACAAAACTTTTTTTCCACTCAACCATAAATATACATAGAACACGCTCTTTTTTAGTACAAATAATATAATAACAACACACAGCAGAAGCAATAAACCTAGTACATCACAACTACAACTACAAAGGAAAGCCAGTAGGGCAATTTAAGGTAAATTTAAGACAAATGAAGGAAAAAAAAAGTATAATACTTATAGCTTACTTTCGCATTAGATCACATATATTCACATATACACATTAAAAAGTCACTATATTTCGTGTTTTACACGTTTTCAAGTATAGAGGAAGAGAGCGAAGTTTACGTGTTCACAAAGTACAAGTTTGAAGAGACAGTGGCGACACGTAGCGGACAAAGCATCAAAACTGGAGAACAACTGACTGCCGTAGCACGTAGATATCCGGAACTTCAAATAATAATAACTGTATAGCGTGTAAGTACAAGGTGGGATCGTGGATGGAAATGTGTTGAAAA
>JAGDQP010014795.1:24909-44281 GCA_022664845.1 Lepisma saccharinum | reverse complement strand
CTGAAAAAGCTAGAGCAGTAATGCATATAGTAAAATGCAGAAGATGGTTACATTATTGTTAAAACAAGTCACAAGCAAATTAATGTGCTTTCTGGGTCTCTTGGTGAGCTATATGAAGTGGTCAGTCTTTTATGATCACACATCTTAAATTGTAGTCCTACGGATGTGATAGTGTTGCATACACAAGCGGTCATAAGTAGCATGTTGATATGCAAATGTGAACTGCGAATCGTGCTTTTCCCTACGAGTTCCAGAATATCCGAATTGTGGATTGTCGGAATTTCAGAAAGTCGTAATGGAGGAATTCTGGAATGTAGAAAGTCTCCCTATATGTCTGGAATGTCGGAATTCCCAAATATACTCATCTAACGTTGAAACTGCAGATTTGATGAACTGAAGTGCAGAAGGCGTAATAAGTTTTTCTTTCTTACTTGGTTTCCGGCAACCAACTTGTAATCAAGGGTTCAAGAGTTCGATTTCCGGTAGAAATTGGAAATTTCGGTATGCCCTAGTTCTCTCTTACCATTGACAAGGTCCTTGGAACGACCCTAGCGGCAGCCCACCCTGACTTAAAATTTTCTACTAGTTTCCTCGCACAAAACAAATGCCTGATGGTACCTATTAACTAGGCCCTGGCCGGCTACATTTCAACATCCTCTGCCCCACCCTATCCCGCTTACAGTCTGAGATTCCTAAAGGCCATAAACAAATTCAAGTTCAGTCAAAAGTCCCAGACTTTTATCACTAATTCCAAGCTCAAAAAGGGAGAGCATTTACACGTAGAAAACTGAAGGAAATATCTTACCTCACTAGGAATCACGAAGGTAATAAAGATATCGGTATCATAATATCTTCCAGCCAACAGATGTCACCTCTGTATTGCTTTCTTAGATATTAAGTGCGGCTGAAATCATGACTTCATAGTTCATGGCTTTCAACAAAGTTTTCCTATTGTTTACCAAACAAATTAATTTAATTATCCTTACAAATCTACATAATTCACGCAAGAAGTTCAAACCGTCTAAACATAAATAGTAGCTCTGTATGTAACCTTGAGTCATCACAATCATACGTATAGATAATTATCAAAAATTATATTATATATTGATCATTATTATAGTTATTCGTACAGACGTATTATTTCTGAACCCAATCCACACAATCCTTAAAATACGAGGTTTGTAATTCATTCTTCGTTCTGAGAAATTAAATATCTTAATTTGCCATGACATCATAGTAAGGATGTAATAGTCTATATCGTAGAAGGATTAGGTTATAAACACACGATTTATGAACTAAAGATAAGTTTTTTTAAAAGCTTAATTTACTTATCCAACACGCTAATCTCGCATGCAATTGATTCAAATATACCTAGAAAACTTAATTTGAAATAGAGCGGAAAATTACTTTGTTGTGTTTCTTTCTGTACACACTTTTCGAGTTTGATATTCAGTTATGAGAAACAGTCAGATATTTTGTTATGGGTGAGTACAGGTGTAACCTAAACAGTTATTGCACTATTTCTATCGTTTCATAGCAACTCCGTTTTACTGTGGTACTTTCGAGCTGCATTTTTAAACCTCCAACGGCCAAGCCCAAATTGCTACATACGCGTTCAAGTAAGGGACCTAAGTAATCCTATCGAATATATTGTCCTTCATACGTTTTTTATTGTTTTTCTCACACAAATCACTTCCATTCAGGGGCACCCTGCCGTAATTCCCACCCAGGCTGTAATTTTCATAGGGGCAGGAATAGAGCAGTAGTTTTTCTAAGATTTATTAAAAGTTATCAACAGTCTAATCACGATAATATTTACTTAGTTAATGACTTATAAACTTTATGATATTATTTATGAAATATTTGTCAAATGTATCCCCTGTCAAAGATACTCTGTTCCAAAGTATCCGTGTTGCTTTACTAAAAACATTATTAGGAAACTCAAGGTTAAAACAATTTATCATATAAAGTCTACATAAAAAAATTAGAATTCCAAACCCTATTATCAGGAATTTGTTCGATTGCGTAGGGAAAATTCTGAAAATAATATGAATAATGTTCCAGATCAACAGTGGAAATTTATTAAAAACGAAACATAACATCTTCCCCCTAATATATTAAAATTTGAAGGTCGGGATTTATGTATTCAATAAAGAAATAGCTAATATGTTTGCATAGTATTTGCAAACAGTATTTGTATCCTCTTCTCAACAGTTCAGTAATTCTGATAGTAATTCTAGACGTTACGAAAAAATTTTAATACTGTCTGTTGACCAAATGCATTTGCATGAAATAGAAAAGGCTATAATAATCTTAAATCGAAAACGACAGTTGGATCTGATGGCATACCCTTCTGTATAGTCAGACGATGTATTGACATATTTAAATGTCTCTATTGATTACGTTAAACTTGGCACTAGAACATGTATTTTCCCTAACACATGAACATGGAAATATGCTTTAGATTTCCCTATACCTAAGACAAACGACAGACGAGAAATTTCCACAAACAGGCCTATAGGAATCTTACAGTCTTTGCAAAGGTCTTTGAACATATTGTATATCAATGAATTATTAATCATGTGAAGTCAGTTATCTCAACTAAACAACATGGCTTCGTTTCACAAAAATCCATGGTAACAAACCTTGCAATTGATACAGAATTAATTGCAAACTCGTTCGACAAAGGAAAGCAAGTCTAGGTGATTTATGATTTTGAAAAGGCGTTCGACAGAGTTAATCACAATGTATTACTAGGTAAATTAAATCACTATCATTTCCCTCCATCCTTGATTAGGTTAATGTGTTCTTATGCAACTAATCGCTGACAGTCTGTTCTATTTAAGGAATACAAATCTGATGGCTATACAGTACTGTCAGGAGTCCCGCAAGGCTCGAATCTTTTACCGTTGTTATTCCACTTTTTCATTAATGGCCCACCGGAATTCATACCGGATAATGAAAAATTGCTATTTACGGATAACCTCAAAACATATGCTAAAACTAATTCCATAGAACATGCCATAAAACTACAACATAGTTTAGACAACTTTACTAACTGGTGCGCTATCAACCAACTTTCAGTCAATACGAAGTTCAGTAGAAATAAAAGGATTTATCGATTTAAATGTTAAATTCATAAGTTTCCATTAAGTATGCCCGACATAGTTAAAGATCTTTTTGTCACGTTTGATATGAAATTAATGTTTAACAGCCACATAACAAATATTACAAATGAAGTTTCTAAAATGCTAGGATTTCTAATAAGGATGGGAAGAAAGTTTAACAACGTTTCTACATTAGAGAAAATGTACTATGCTTACGTTTGTTAGAGCAAAGATGTAACATTTTTGACATTTTATTTCTTAGTATCATTGTTACAGTTTCGTGATCCGTCATTAAACAAGTCTCTTCCACTGCAAGAAGGCAAGGACAATATAATGACTTAGTCACTAATCTGGAGAATATGTACTCTACAATGAAATGTGAACATTTTGCATCGAATTGAATGTATGTAAATGAGAATTGTAAATATCGACAATCTACTTGGATTATAAAGCCTGTTGTGTTGACGATAAATAAATATACATAAAAAATAAAGCTTAGAAAGAACATATGAAATTTTCCTATCTTGCAAAGTATAATTTCCTCTGGCTAAGGAGGTGCACTCACCTTGACCTCCCTGATGGGTGCCCTTGCTCTATTTTTTGTACATTATTATTCAATTATTGAGATGTGGTTAAGTGACCCTAACAGAAGATCTTTGAAAGTATAGATTTTATACATTATATCTACTGAATCGTATTACATTTCGTAAATAAGGTTGCATTCATAGAATATGCTATGAAGGAAACAAATTACTAAGCATTACTCTTATTATCGACTTAAAAGTTTCTCGAAAATTATGATGGAGAACTATAGGTACCCCGCTGTGTTTAAAAGCGAGGCCGAAATTTCAGATACTGTGAACGCATTGAGTGGGGAAACTTATGCCCGTAACTCGTAAACGTAGAGTATAATTTCGAAATAATTTACAGGTTAAATGCTGTAATGTCCACGACTCTGTTCCCAGAGGTATTCAGACACAAGAGCAAAAAGGGGTCCTGCGGCGCCCGGCCGAGCAAAGGGGGTTCCCAAAACTTCAAATAACATGGCTAAACCTACCTAAACTTTTCTTCTATTTGTTCTTTTACACAAAACATTTTACAGAACAGTAGAGCCAAAGTTGCCTAATTAGGATACGTATGTTGGAAAACAGTGGCTAAAACGTTAATAATGTTCCTACCGAAACGATATTTTAACGTAGTATATGTACCAAAACGTCCACCTGTTCCAAGGTTTATTCAACATTGGATAATGGCTCAAATCAATTGTTTAGAATAAAAAACAACCGTTTCTAATTCTTTATCTGTTATTTATATTTTAAATTAAGTACAGTAAATGGTATATCATGCGAAGATAATTTAAGAAAACGTACATCATTTAATAGGTTTCCAATTTACTTGTGTTTGCGTAATATACAAACTACTGTAGAGTATGAAAAATGTACTTAAGTTCATTCTATTTATTTATAATTAAAATTTTATGCAACTTGCTTGCACAGATAAACACATACGAAACATTATCTACGTATATCATACCTTAAGATAACAGTTGAAAACATGTCACATTAATGTCCTATCAATGAAATCAAACTTTTGTTGTATTAATAATTCAAGCTGTTTTCAATGTGCGAAAGAAAACAAAGAAAATAATGTCATTCAATTAGCTTTAAGTTGTAGTTTTATGCAATTGACGCGGTTGATGTTCATAGTTAATGCACAATTATATCCACCATTTTGTCTAGTGTAATATGATGAATTTTAAGAGGGATATCTTGAACATTGACTTTGGTACACTTGCTTAAAATGTGCATATGCTGTGCGAAACCCTAAAACTGCTGTGTGTGAGTTTTGTCAGGAGATCAAAACAAGCTAAAACCTCAAACAATCCATGCCGTCCAATCTATTATATTTACAAAAGAATAATTAGCAAAAGAAAAGTGTTACGTGAGCTACGTACTATCCAAAGAAGACCCTTCTAATTTAGTGATCTAATTGTATTATTCTAAACATTTTCCAATGGCTAAACTACATGTAAACATTGAATTCTACAATAGACTCTTTTGGCTGCAAGGTTTTAGCATTCCTGTTTTAATGAGACTCCGGTTATTGCTATTGTTTTACTGATTGTGACTGAGAATATAATCACAATTCAGTTTTGACGATCTTGTACGACTACATACAGAAGTTTCCTAGCGTGTACGCAATACAGTTTGACAATAAAAAATCAGGGCATCAATATTCCGGCTCCATTAGTTTTCCGGCATGAATATCGAAGTGCTACTTTAAATTTACCGCGTAAGTGCACCATTGTTTTCTGGACGCACCGTTCATGTTTTGACGGAGCTGTACTTAAGAATCAGATTTCTGGTCTGCACAGAGTAAGGTTTACCCGGTACGTATGTTCGCTTTTTCAGCGCTGGATGCCAGTGCATTAGTTGGAATTTTTCAACATTTCAGCTATTTTTTTTAGCTTTATTTGATAATTGACATTAAAAATCTTTTAAATTAATGTTAATTAAATTTAACAATTTTCTAACTAGTGAAAAATGAATTTAAAAAATAGAAATGTTATAAATTCCCAAACCAGGAAATTTGCTTTTCATTAGGGCTTAATTTTCTTTCTTTAAATCACTGCGTACAGGTAATCCTTTCCTGTTGAAAATATACATCATATATGTATACATAAAAAGCCGGTAGTTCTCAGATCCCAAGGTTGCCAGATTTTTACATTCTTCTCTTTAGTTTGTGGTGTCCTCAAATTTTGCAACGTCAATTTAACTCTTTTCCCGATGTCATAGAATGGTGAAATTTTGTACAGCGACGTAAGTCGAGTGACAGTACAATATTAAGTTATTACTTCCATATATTTCTATATATTTATACATTCTAAATGAATATTTTAATATTTTTTTTAATGTGGACTTCTTTATCCTAAAGTAAATACTAGTCTGCAATGATCTGTCGTTCGACTGGTTGTAGAACAGATTTGGGCCACAAAACGTTACCTTGAGAAACAGTATCCGAACACCGAAATAAGTCGAAAAAAAATAATAATAAACTTTTTAAATACATACTTTTCTTAAACTATTCGTACTAAAATGTAATAAATAATTTTGTTTATGCATGACTATAAAGAAACGCATGAGGCGCGCAAATTGAAGAATTTATAAAGTGATTCTATATGAGAGCGAACCCCATGCTTTTCTTTTTAGTCATGTATAAACATTTTTTTTCTTTACTTTTTAGTACGAAGTGTTTAAGAGAAGTATGTCTGTAAAAAGTTCATTTTATCATTTTTTGATTGTCAACCTGTAGTAGTTTTCTCTGATACGGCTGGAGGACAAAATCGAAACCATACAATAACTACAGTAGGTTTGCTGCTAGAAAAATAAACATACAGAAGTGATCGGCAATCCTACCTGCATACAATGGTAATGTGTAGCAGAAACCCTTCTTCATTTGAGATTGTAATGAATACGAACCTACTACGAGAGTTGATAAGATTTGTCTCCATTTTTGGGTGGAAACCCGTGATAATCAAACCAACAAGGCATTGTCTCTGTCTTCTGGAAAGTTCACTAAAATTTTTCAGCATTTGAAAACATCCTTTCATGCAAAAAAAATTGACCTTTCAAAATGCTCTTTTTAAGATTACATTGACCATTCAAAATTACATGAACAACACAACTTCTAACGAGACAACTATCTGGTTCCTGATTGGCTCACAACCAGCCAATCCAGTACCGTTTACACGATATGAATTTATAGTTAACAACATTCACTTATTCCCTTCCCGGTCCCCCTGTTCCTACTACATCTTAGCATACATTCCCAAATTAATACTTGTCCTGTAGAATTTTTTATTTTTAAAATTGATAGTTTTGAAAGAGTTAAAATTTTACATTTCCTATTTAAAATGTCTTATTTATTTATCTCACTATTAAAAATAAGAAATTCTACGGGACAAGGCTTATTTTGAGAATGTATGCTTAGATAAAGTAGGAACAGGGGGGGAAGGGATTCAGTGAATGTTGTTAATTATACATTGATATCGTGTAGACTGTACGGGATTGGTTGGCTGTGAGACAATCAAGAATCAGATAGTTGTCTCGTTAGAAGATGTGTTGTTCATGTAATTTAATGTGTCTAATGAAACTGTTACTCGTTTTTAGTTTTTTATTAAAATGTATTTCTTTACTCAGTTATTATTTTATTTTATTTTAAGTATATAAAAACAAAGCTTTAAAAATATAATACTTTCTAAAATTTCATGAGAATTATTTCAAATATAACTTTTTTTTAGATATCTAATAATTTGAAGGTCTATTGTTTCTGATCGGGAATAATGAACACACTACTACACAATATCGCAAAAATTCGTTGAATTCGGTTGAAATCAAAATATGTCTTTAAAATATCAATATTAAAAAACATTTTTAAGTAGTGTATAATGTTAAAAAATTTCAAGACATTCCTCGAAATAAATTAGGCAACCATAGCTGTCGTGATATTTTCAGTAACACGTGGTTTTCAGGTATACTGCGAGCAAGAGAAAATAATAGAAGCTTGCGTGAGATTTGAACTCGGGTTGATTAGTTAGAAGCCCAGCATCTTACCGGCTGCTCTAAATTTCCAGACGCAGAAGTTATCAGATACAAACAGTATTGAAGATCAGAAGTTTTTCCCACGTCTTACGCCACATCTTTTAATCACTTTTAAGTTTGTTACCTAAGGATCAGAATTCCCATTCTCTGAGATTATTTCCCACTTCTTTTAAAATAAGAGCTAGATACTAGATCAAAATTGCGTTCACGGCTACGACAAGAGATTGTTTCCTCACTCTGCTGATGTGTACAATTGACAACTGAATCCATCCATCTCAGCACATGAAAAGTCTCTGAGAATTTCCTTGATTTCAGTAGAACAATGAAATACTAAAACTTCTGCGGAACTTTAATGAGAAATTCTAGGAACATGTAGAAAAATTTAACAGTGTACAACATGTAATATATTGTTAATTTTGGACTGAAAATTAATATCAAATTAAGAAATGAGTTTTAATTTCAGATTTGAAATCATACTGTTATGAAAAAGATAATCTGGAACACGACGTACTGTTCACTTTCTGTTCTACTGTTCTTCTTTTGTTTACACCTTTCTTGGATCAGAATCATTTCTTCAAGCGAACAAAGAGGTAAGAAAAAGAAAGTATTTTAATCTAACACGCAAACGGTTTATGTAGCTTTATATTGAGTATGTGTTTTAATTGCATATCTCTATAATATAAAGTCGGTGATCAAACTAACGTCACCTTAGGAGTATATCTGACGCAACTAGTGAACCATGGTAGTTAGAATCCCTTAACAGCTTGTGTGGAAACGTTGCTAAACTGCCCTATGTAGCAGCAATGTGATATAAAGTTTGGTGTGTAATGAAGGCGGGGAAAAATAGGAAAAAATCGTTACATGGAGGCGTAATCGTGACATAGGTTCCTAATAACGCCACCCTCTTTGTTGAGTAGAAACTTGTACACCTACTTTGCATTAACCTAAACATAGCTCCCTTGTAAACTAAAGCGACGAAGGTAAGTGCAATGTTCAGTTCCGTATATGCAATGTGATGTACTCAACTGAATAACAACGACCTTCTACGTCGAAACCACAGCTCCAAGTGTGCGTCATGGCAGCTCTCCTATGATCACTAGCGCAATTAGTTTCTGGAAGTAATACTAGAGGGCATTTGCCTATATAATTCGTACGTCTGTTTTCAAATTCCTGCTACCTGTTTTCAGTTTCAAAACACCGAGGCTGGCGTTAAAAGTCTACGTGGCGTTATTTGACTCAGCCACCTTATATATATATATATATATATATGACCACCCTGCTGGTCTAGGGTTACCGTCGCTGACTGATGATCGTGAGGTCCCGGGTTCATCGATTCCTAGTCTGTAACGGTGCCCACCCAGCATCGTGATGCAACTGGGGAGCTGCTATGAATAAAAGATAGTGGCGATCACAGTTGAGAGCCTCGGCTCTCCTCTCCCAACACGTTTGGTCAGCGTGAGAGCAGTAGGCTAAAAACTCTCTCTGGGAGAGGCCTCATCAAGTAGTGCATTGAATATGGCTGTGAATTATTATATGCATTGTATATGTACTATCTCTGAAATAGTACAAATTCGAGAGGTTCACACTTAAACAAGGAAAAACTTCCTTTGAAGTAATTTTGAAGCTTGTGGAGTTACTGGAACTCAACATTGCGGCACAAATTAGTAATATTTCCACAAATAATGTCATAAGCGGTATTGGTTTAGCTAATAACAATGAAAAGAGTATAAACAAAGACATTCATTTCAACAATGTTCATGATCAAGGAGGTGACAGAGAGACAGGTTTTGCAATGTAAGAACTTCATTCTCAAGAAATTAATATAGGTTACTAGAGCAAATTTATAAAGGGTGACTACAGATGATTCATCAGGTATCGTGAGCTTATTTAAAAAAAAGACTAATACACTTACAGTGAAACAACATACCTCAAAGTGATCAGAAACTGACCAAGTTTTAATGGTTAATTTCTCATACATGTAACTTTCACGATTAGCGACAGATGGCAGCAGCATTACAAATGCTCTTTGTGGCTTCCTTTAGTCACACGACACATATTTAAACAGTAATCCAATTCGACCCAAACGCGTTCTAGCATAGCGGGAGTGATCAATGGTTGTGAATGCATGTGTGATGCGTTCCCCCAAAGGAAGAAGTCACAAACCATGGGATCGAGAGATCTAAGGGGCCATGTGTAAAGTGCACTGTCACCAAGAGCACAACACCCAATCCAACGATGTGGTAATGTTTCGTTTAGGTACCGGCTTATCTCAATATGCCAATGAGGTGGTGCTTTGTCTAATTGCAGTATGAACTCTTCGAACTGTCTTCGGAATGCACGCTGAACTGTAATGACTGACTGACACTTTTCATATTCCAAGACACAAAACGCTTATTGCTGCCCAGACGCCATTTTCACAACTGCTGCCATCTGTCGCTAATCGTGAAAGTTATATGTATGAGAAATTACACGTTAAAACTTGAACAGTTTCTGATTCTATTGCGATATGTTGCTTTACTGTAAGTGTATTACTCTCTCTTTTTAATAAACTCAGGAAACCCGATGAATCATTTTTATTACTGGTAAGCTACATTCAAAGATGGTTTAAATAAATTGATACAACTTCCTTTGTGATTTGCTAAGTTGTCAACCATTGCGTCAATTTTTAAGATATGTCGTCATTTCCGACTATGTCGCGTCAACATTTTAGCATCTGCAGCTTCAAAAAAATATGTTTGGAAATTTCTTCGGATTTTTCTTGTTTACGTTCTAATAATCACCCGAAGTTCTTTGATATTATTTCAGATACACCAAGTTTTTGTACTGAAGCAAAACAAGGAAAGTTCTTGGCCAAAGTTTTAGAGCCACTCACACAAAACATTTTAACCCCGTGTTAACCTAATACACGAATTATTCTATGAATCATATACAAAATAATTACAGATGGTGAATCCCACTACCTCCATATCTTTGTCAACGTACTTTACTCACCCCTCATCAACGGACGGATACTTTAGCTAGTATAATATAATTATTAAACGTTCATTTGGTATTTCTTTTGCAAGTACTTCTCCAAAGTCTCTAAACCAATGATCACTAAATTTAACTTGTTGACTACACACATTCAAGTTTTAATGTTACTAAATTGATCATCATCATGAAAATCATCAAGAATTCATTACAAATCTGAAGGTTGGTACGTTTGCAGTAACATTGCATTTTCCAATGTTATTATTGAGATAAATATGATAGCTTGATTCCCGTCTCAATTCCATAACGATAAGTATAGTAAACGTGTACTCATGCGCAAGAAATTATTACCTAAAAATTGTTTAATCAACATGAAATTATTGTTAAATTATGTCTAAAAGTGTATATTGTTGTTTATTTATATATTATTAATATTGAAAATTTAATAATATTTATTTACGAATACTTAATCAACATCGGAGCTACTCCATTGTAATCATTTCATGATACTTGTACTCCTTACCTTTTTCGTATTTAAAGCAATCAAACAAAACAAAACCTAACCTACGCTAACCTTAGTTAACTTAGCGTATTGAATCTGAAGCCAAGAATGGATAAAATATAAAATTGCATGAAAAAATGGAGAGCAGAAATTCCGTGAAGTGATTATAATGGAGCTGTTCCTCAACATTTTTAACCATGCTGAAACGCCACATATTTTAAATGTGAGGATATATTTCGTTAAAGCAACGATAATTCTTGTAAAATGATCAATATCAGTATTCTCTGTGGTACCCCAACAGTTTTTGAGTGTAGGAACAATCCTAGTATATACTAGCAGTATTTCGTTTGTTGGACTAATACCAAGTAGATAGTCGTAAACAACATTTACTATTACTAATATTACAGCTACTACTACAACTACTAACACTACCATAACAACAATTACTACTACTTTTACAACATTAAATGGAGCTGCTCCATTGTAATCACTTCATGATCCTTGTACTCCTTACCTTTTTCGTATTTGAAGCAATCAAACAAAACAAAACCTAACCTACGCTAACCTTAGTTAACTTAGAGTATTAAATCTGAAGCCAAGAATGGATAAAATATAATATTGCATGAAAAAATGGAGAGCAGAAGGTCCGTGAAGTGATTATAATAGAGCAGTTCCCATTAAATCTATATACATAACTCCAAATGTCTGATTATTCATTTGTTTCTTTGTATGTTTGAGCACGATTTCAAGCAAACTTTGCATACGTGTTTCTTGGGTTCAGGCGCAGGAGCTTTAGGTATTTTGAGTCACTGAAAGTGACTGTGCCGCTATCTAATTAATAAAAACAGTAATTTTAACCCTTATAACAATGAAATCAATACATTGTTACCATTTTGAGTTAAAACAACAATCAGAAATAAATAAATAATTTAGATTTTTAAATTTAAATTTTTGGATTGATATAAATAAAAATGTTTAGATTTAATGTTGTAAAGCATTGTTGTAGTATTAGTAGAAACAGTATTATTTCTTATAGTATTAGTTGTAGGATAGGTAGTAGTAGTATCTGTAATAGTACTTATAGTTGTAGAAGTACTAGCATTAGTTGTAGTAGTAGTATGCCTATTAGTGTTGCCAACGTATTTTACTCATCCCGTACCAACGAGCGGATACTTTGGCTACTTACTAATAAGTCGTACATATAAATGAAAGTAATATATTGATTTTATTATGAGTGAGTTATTAATTTAACGTATCAATCTCTAATGAAAACGAGAAAAATGTGTTATATGTGCATTGGTCCGTGTTGAACTATGGTTCATGGTGTTGATGAAAGTTAATGAAATCGTGAATATAATGGCGAAATTTTCTGAATATATTTGTTTATCAGCAAATCTTGATTAAATAATGCTGTCAAATGCGAAACTATATTAAAGCATATGCACAATAAATTTTCTTGGCTTCAGTTTTAGTTTCTTTGTATCCAATTCGTTAGCTTATTGATTCTTACATTTTTTTAGAAATTTTCAAAAGAGTGTGTGTTTTCTTATACACAAGTAAATGTTATATTTTATTCAGTGCAACACTGCAGGGTTTAATGACAACTGTATAACTCTCTATTACGTTTATTGTACATCCTGATATTGTAAATATTTTACCGTATCTTCATTAATTTTATTTATTCCATAAGTACCTCTATCTACGAGTTTTCTTTCGTCTTATAATTTTATTGTCAATTCAAAATTATTTCCAGGTGTGAAGAAGTATCACGTATTAAAGACAGGCATATCACAATGACAAATAATACAATAGAGAAGCGTTCACAATCAATTGATGCTCTGAGCATGTCTGTGAAGATATTTCTTGATTCATTTGTTTATTTTTTTTAAATTTGTTCATTATTAAATATGTCTCTATGGGTTATGACCGCAGAGAGGTTCCAAACATTTTAAAGAACTTAAACTTTTTCATAAAACGTACCTTTATAGGTCCTTGGAAAGAAATAGTATTGAATTGGAAAAGGATGGTCATTGGAACTTGTGACGTTGTGTGTAATTGCGTAAGTTACCTGCATCCAATTAGTATCTCACATGCTTAATGATACATTTGGTGTTATTTAAGTGTATGTACTTGTCTTTCAGTGTTAAGTTATTGTCCTCGTTTTACACACCAGTGTCATAAATAGAGGGTGGATTTGTTTGTAATGTCTGGCTTTTACTTCCTTTCAAATTGTAGTTTGTGTTTTAAAATTCCTTCAGACCAGTAGCTACTAAATGCAATTCATTGGATAGTACAACTAAATGTCTAGTTTCGGTGTTAGTGCCTATTTTAGGTTTCCAGATCTATAATTATATTTTATAATTTTTTTATTCAAATTAGTTTTTATTAATTAGTACATAACAAAGAGTTAGTTGAAAGTCGGAACTCTATGGCATGTTAATCTCTCCAAATCTCAAATCTCTGATGAATCACAAATACCAGCTACACCATCAAACTCAAGACAAGGGTAAAAGAAAATGAAAGGTGGATGTGTCATTTTGAAAGATCGAATCAGGCAAACATTCTGCTTAATTTATCTAGCTTCGACAACTATTGTACAGTTTTAAAAGAAGGAGTTGAATCTAGCTTCTATTTTGAGCAATACTTATGAAGTTGTGTGTGGTGAAAGATGATTGTGGATATATCTGACAATGATTCCAATAGTGTGTTGAAATACAAGTAACTCTTCGAATCGATTCCATACTATGTTACAATGTGTTCACGTTAAAAGCATTGATTACTGCGAAACTTGTTACTAAGAGTCTTGACACTGGCAGGAGTTCATTCTTTTATAATTCCGAACTGCTTCTTAGTTTCGTAACTCTAAAAGTCTCTGTTAATATTATTAATTGTTAAACTCAAGTATGAATTGACGGAAAATTTAACTTAAAAAATTATTTAGTTCTCCGAGCTCATATCACAGTTACTTTAAATTTTGGAATTACATAATAATTTCTACAGTAATTTTCTGAGTCAGTGCTTCGTTGCTACGTCAAGTTTGTTGGTAGGTGGTTCTCTACCGTACAGATATATAGTCCGTGTCATGTGTAAAAGGGCAACTTGGTACTTTCACGGTGGTACAGTCTTCTGAGATAATTTTACTGGTGTTTAAAATGTTGTAATCTTTCTGTGGAGTTTTCAAATATTTGTTTTCATGTATTTTGTCACTTGTTTAGTTTTGTAACAAACTATACCTTTCGTTCATAGCCCTTTAGGGGTATTTAGGTTGTTGGAAAGTTGTTTATATCGACTAACATCATATGACGTTGAGACGGTATGATCCACGAATAGATAAACCTAAATATTATTAGAGAGAAAAAACACCCTGTTGTGAGAATTTGGAGCTTCCAATGTCTATAGCTTGTAGAGTGAAGATAATATATATTTTCGTTCAACTTAAGTCGAGTTTCTAGTACCTACCTAAGTTTCTATTTATTTCATTTGAGTACCATTTGCCTGATAATTCTAGTTATTTTAGTGACAACAAATTCGCTCTCTAATTGTAACACTGTGTTTGGAAGTGCTTTAACAAGATGGTTCTTAGTGTGCAATTGAAGGTGATATTATTACCAATAGTAATTACATACACACAGCTCTACCAAGATATCTATGATGATGAAGGTAAGCACGTAAAGAAGTTCCGATTACGTAGCTTTATCGAAACCACAATTTTGCTTTTTGCCAAATTAGAACTTAATTATCAAAATTTTCTGTTAACTTGTAAAGTACAAGTATATTTCCAATATTATTTGGTAACCGATCTAAAAAAAATTATGTTTCTGAATTCCATAGTTTAATAACAATACTTTCCTGTACAAAGATGCTAACTGATAATGTTAATCTAGTATCCTGACCTGAAATATGTGCGATGCGGGCAAGCGTTTTAGAAAACCAAAGAAACCTATTGGGTCTGACACTTAAGTTCGTCAGCACATTCTAGAGAAACTACTGTATACCGCAATATCACTGCGGTTACCTACGAAGTACTCCTCTGGAAAAGCTAGGCACCGATGCCAGTGCCTAGATCACCATTGGAAGCACTTTTCTAACTCGGTTACTGCATTCGTCATCAGAGTTTCATCAAAAAGCATCCCATTCAATATTACCTTTGTCTTGGGATCAAAAAGTCACTGTGGACCGGATCAGGTGAATATGGAAGGTTTTCCAATACAAAACCTCCTGTGCAAACAGTGCTTTGTGAACGAGCTGTGGGACCATTTTCGCACACACCTTGAGGATGCCAATATCTTTAGTTAAGATTTCCTAACTGTTTCTCTCCCGACGCGTCGTATTTGGTGTGCTATGATCCTCACAGTTAACCAATGATTTTCACGCAAAATTCGACCAGTTTTTGCAGTGTTTTGCTCATGTTTGCTGGGTACTCGCCGCCCTAACCTCTTTTCGTTAGTGATGTGTTCTCTCGTCTCAGAAAAAGTGTAGTCCATTTGTATACTGCCATTTCCTTAATGACATTATCTCGATAAACGTGCACTAACATGTCCCGGATTTCATTTTCACTCTTGCACAGTTTAACAAGAGATTTAACGTTTGTTTGTTGTTGTAATTTTAGCTCATACATTTTCGAGACGGCACACGCTCTCTCACACACTCAGCAATAATAATGCACTCCACTCAGCAATACTACGCCACACGTCGACACAAACATAGCTGGGCGAAACTGATATACCAAGACTATGAAAATTTACTAAACTATTTGTACAATGCTGCTCATGTCAGCACACGGTAAAGAGCTTGTGAACTTAATTGTCAGAAGTGGTTAATTATCTTTCATACAAATTGACAAAAGAATGTTTCAAATTTCTGCTTATGTGCAGTTCACACAATCAAAATGACTAATGGTAGAACCCATATAGCAATTTTGACCTGACTCCAAACAGAATGAGGCTCTGAAAGCAAGTCAACCCAGGAAGGTTTTAACAAGGTTGAATCATACAATCTAGTGTACAACAATCACTGTTGAAATAGCCTTAACAGGACAAGAAAGAACTGAAAGTACTTCTTAAAGAAGAGAAAAACGTTGCCCTGGATGGAAATGATCAGGGGACACACAGATCACTTATCCAATACTGTAGTCACTAAGCTACAGAATCACACGCTTTAAACTGGCTCTCCAGTCGTTATTTTTTTGGGAAAGATTAGCCCACGGCAAAACAGTCCTAGCCTACGGTGATAGCCAGAGTGCAATGAAACTAAATTGGAATAAATTTCAAGTTTGCCCAGCTTCCTCGCGTAACTATTCGTTCCTACAAGCTTGAATTAGGTTAGTTATAACAACCAAGCCACTTACGCTGTTCCAACAAGCTTCTTTCATGCTCGTTTATTACGTTCAACAAAATATCAACTTTGCCAAGCTAAAAGCAAATGACTGACAACCTTGTTTCAAGTTGAAATACTATCTGGCGAGATGATAACAGTGTTTCTACACACTGAATTTCTGCATCATTTCTATTTTCTTTCGCTTGATCTTGTGATCACCATTTTTACAAATAAAGGCAAATATAAGCAGTTAAAACTGAGTGTCGCGTGAACTACAAATGAATGAAGTTATGTGTAATTTTCTTTCTTAAATCAATGGGATGTAGTGTCAGAAAATGACGGATATTATTATCTTTGCCTAGTCGTTTCGTTGTGTGTATTAACATTTGGCTACCAAAGCTTTGATTCTGAAACGTTATTTTCAATGCCATGAAAAAATTATTTACTTTGACTTCTTTCGTTAAACAAAATATGTTAATTGACATATCAATCTTTGTCACCGATTACGCAATTGATTCCATTTCATAAAAATCGAAATTATTAATGAGCTCGTGTTTCAACAACTTCAGTGAGAAAACCGCTGCTGAGAAAAAGAAATCAGTACGATAAAATAAGTTTAATAAAGTAAATGAATTTCTTACTTACGATGTTTGTAACATTTGTCTGATGACTGAAACCAATACATATTAAACTACCCTCCCACAATTGTTAAATAACATTCAAATGACGTTGTTAAATATCATCGTTAAATGACAAATTATGACAAAGAATTGCTTTTCCATTAAGTCTACTTCTGACCAGCGCAAGAATACTTACAGAGCGCACTGTTTATTCTTTAGTTGTAAGTCCTCGTGTGATTTTTGATTTTTGAACTATGAACATGTGTCACATGGGCCACTAACACAAAACTGATGGACATTCACTAAGCCGCAGACAGCATTAAACTCAGTAATAGGTTCACATACTACTTAGCCGTAAGGGGTAATTTAAATTTTGTTTATGGCATTTAGGCATATAAGGTTCAGGACAGCATAGAGGGGTAGAAAGGATTCGGGAAGGTGTCGGTCAGGATGGTCTGCCGACAGAATCGAACCCACGACCTTCCGAATGCTACGCCAACACTCAACCACTGAGCTACGGTGGCTAGGTTAGTAAGGGGCAAGAGCCAGATAAGAGGTTTCTTGACAAATTATTCATGGGCTGGAGACGATTCTTCTGTAGTAGTTCCTGCGTTATCTTCTGTCAGAAATGATGTTGTTGATCTAGTAAACAATCAGGTAATAAAAATAACAAGAATGTTTGAATTACAGACGCTACGTCCAGCTTCTCGTCTTTATTGTAGTCAATTTCAACTGCAAACTATTTGTACAACTAACAAACATAGTTTAATGATAAAAGTTTCAAATCGATTTTCTGTTCTATTCCAGAGAGTAATATGCGTTCAAGAGTGGGTCTCCTAGCTAAACAATCTTGGTGCTACGATGAAATTGGGTGTGTTAATCATACTTATGACTGGATCAGTCCTCGATACAGGCCAATCAACCTTAAACCCTTAGACAGAAAAGACATTGGAACTGAGTTCTTCTTTTACAACAGTAAGTCTGAGGTAAATTACCGGTAGGATTTTTGAAAGGTTGAGAAATTATTACTTGCAGGTTAGAATTGTTGGAACATATTGCTAAAATGTCCAAGACAATCCTGTAATGATCGTTAAGTGCTCATAAGCTTGGACGTAGATTCTTGATAAATGTGAACTTATCTAGGTTTACCATTAACTTACCTCTCATCGACTGCATTTAATGTTAATTTACTAATCACAGGACCCAAATTTTAAAAACTAATTCCAAACCACTATATTCATGTAAATTCACCGGTATTACAAGTCAGATGGTCATGATTCAGTATTCCTTGATTACATTGATAAGATTGTTTCCCAAAATAACAAATATTAGAAAGCGCAGTAAATTTTACAAGAAATAGCACAAAAAGAGTTACACACATTGCTTATAACTTAAATTTATACATGTGCGGTATTCTTGCAACTGGTGACCTCCGGATGCCCGACAAATTTTGAGACATGTTATTCGTTAATAACTACGAGATGTGACACAAAAGAAACCGGATTGTAGCTGTACTACTAATAATAATTAACTTGATGCATATTGTTTTTGCAGGGATAAACTACCATACCTCTCCTACCTACTACCGTAAAGTGGACTCGCCCGGCCCAGCCATTCGCGAGATAAGCGACAATGAGTGAACACGTGTGTCAGTGCGTTGGCGGAAAATGACAACAAGTGTTGTCACATGATCAGAAACAGTGCCGAAAGTAATTTTGTATGTACATTTTGGAAAGGACTGGCGACGACCCAGACTTGTTGGATTTGGTTGTAACTGTCGATGAAACGTGGATATTTACCTATGACCCCAAAATAAGCGGCAATCCATGCAGCGGAAGGGTCCGGGCTCCCCCCCGGCACAAAAAGGCCCGAATGTGAAAGTCCAAATTTAAAGCAATGCTACTAGTGTTCTTTGATATTCGCGAGATAGTGATGATTGATTGGGTTCCTGACGGACAAACTGTAAATCAACTTTACTACCTTCAGGTGTTGGGGAAGCTTCGTGAAAACGTTCGAAAAAAGCAGCCTCAGTTGTGAAAAAGTGGCTGGATCTTGCATCAGGACAGTGCACCGATCACAAGGCAGTATCCGTACAGGAATTTTTGGCTCGAAAAAACATTGCAGTATTAGAAAAACCGCAGTACTCGCCTGATTTGGCACCTTGTGATTTTTCTTGTTCCTAAAAATCAAATCTCAACTGAAAGGAACACAGTTTTATCTCCGTTAATGGGATTAGAAAAAAACGGAAAACGTACT
>JAGDQP010014795.1:0-24509 GCA_022664845.1 Lepisma saccharinum | reverse complement strand
GTATTTAACAAAACGAGGTTGGTGACACTTAAGCTATAAGCCACCAGGCGGCAGCAGGTAGCCAGTTGCGTGATCACCAAATGAAGCACAGCAGAATTGTTTTCAGAATTCCGTAACATTCTTAACTAACATCATTCTCTTGGAAGTGAACAAAGCGTTTGATTTTGTGGATCATTAATTTTTTAAGATTTACTTAACAATGGTTATTCTTTAACGTATCAGTGACTTAATTATTCTCAACTTGTTTAACCTAGAAAAAAATAACATGCAACTCATGATAGTTCGCGTTGAACAGAATAAGATGGCTGGTGTTTTCCAAGAAATTTTAAAAGAATAAATTTATTCGCTTCAGACTAAAATAATTTAATGAATCATGTTATACAAATAGCATTAAAATTGTAAAAGGATATTATCTCATAAACGGTATATGAATTGGAAGAAACTTGCACCTAACCATTTTAGCATAAAATGTTTCTAGCATTAATTATATCAAGACCGGTAAATCCCATTCATAGCCACACAGACATCATAAAATATTTAGAATTGATCATATCTGATTTCTACATGAACATGCAAGTTCTTTGAAAGGTACATGCCGAAACATCTTGTCCACGTCCATGATAACCAAAGGTATCAAACATGAAATATCATTAGCTACTCCTGCAATTTGAAAATAAAGAACTTATTACTGATTGTTAACTTACACTTCATACTCAGATCCAAAGTAGGTACATTAAAGCCGTTCTTCTTTTCATCAGTGGACAACACAATGTTTTATGGTCATATTACAGTACTTATTAAAAATAAATTTCACATATTGGCAAACAATGGTGAAATATTGTTGTTTTAATGTGGTTTGTCAACTGCATAATTATTATTCTGTGTTTCAACTTGGTGTAAAATGGCCTTCGTATGGTGCATCTGGTCTCCTTATAAGTGAATAAAAATTATATTAATTTGAACTAATATAATCTTCTGATTAGTTTCATTATCTCTAATATGGCTCTTCTTCACCTACTCTCTTACATATTTGTTCACAACTGAATTTTTATATCCATATCATTTCATTCCCATTTTTTTCTTTCAGATCCAACTTTCAAGATCTTTTCTCATTATTTCTTATTAAAGACTAATTTCCTCTCCCTTCCAATTAGTTAATCCCTATTTCTCTCAACTTTTCTATTATTGGTCCAGACTAAACCTTGCCCGTTTCGATTGCCAGCACTTGTGCCAAAGAATGGAAAAATGTCTTCCTGGAATCCGCTTACGTGCGATTTATTTGTTGTCAGTGGCATACGTTAAACCAATTGCATGCCGGCTTCTAGTGTCTTCTGGGTATTGCATTTATATGCTAGGACATGGGTCGTTTTAATTCGCGAAATATTGAGCAGGATGTTTGAGTGAAATAGTTGGACTGTATACGAGTTCGCGAAATAACTTGTTCAAGAATTTGATTTAAGGTTTATTTGCACGGTCCTGGTTAGATTTAAGCCTTCCTAAAATGTACGTCAAATTCTAAAGCGGAATACAGTTTTCTTGCTTCCAGACCGAAATATGCATTTGATTTTTTCTTGTGGGTAAAGCGTTCACATACAAGCGTTAGATCCTCTATATGATATTTACCTTTTTACTCTCCCCTCACCATCTCGCCAAGAAAGCGACATACTATTTTTTCAAGTAGTTGAATTTACTGAAAGATGTTGATGCTCTCTCAAGTCAAGATATTCCACTGGATCATGGATCAACTACAACGTCATGACAAGCAGTCATCTCTTTTTTTCCAGTCTTTATCATGTGACTCCAGGAAATTTCCGATTGGTTTGCTGAATATTTATTTATATTGTAACCTTCTTCCTTAGCATATCAGCAATATTAAGTTTCTTAGCGTAAGACATTTTTCTTATTAAAATATTATTTCCTCGAAACACCAAAGATCACAGACGGATTTTAGATATTTTGCAATTTGAATAACTTTGCTATTTGTTAACTTAATTCAAACGTTGTTAGAAAGAGAATTAAACGATAAAACTTTTGATAAGTCGAAAATGATAAGTCGAGTTTTGATTAAACTTGGAGCATGAAAAGTTTAACCATCTATATAGCTTATACCATTAACTACCTAGCCTCAACAGATCATGACAATGACTGATCTGTGAGACAACTTGACTTGCCAGCACATGACTTCCACTACTGAATTAAAAATTGTAAACTCTCAAACACTTTTGTAAACCCTTAATGAGATATCAGGACCTTGCTGCTCAAGTTCAAGTTCGTTATTCTTGACAATGTAGTACATCACTGTATTCTATACACTGTTGTACATCATTATTTTCCACTTGTAATGGTCTCTTAAGTTTTCTATGATCCAACCACTATTCGTTTTAATTTATTTTCGTACCTTCTCGTTCCATCATCTTCACAGCTTTTTATCACATGTTCCAACATATGATACATCTAGATTCCTTGGACTCTATTTCTAACTTAAAACTTGCAATTATATGTACACCTAAGTTACTATTCTACTTTATTAGCTGCAGGCTCTCTGATCATGCTTCGTTTTCTTTAATGCTGTCAAAGTTACTATACGTATGCATACTACACCTATTCACAACACAGTACTGTTATATTTTAAATACTATGAGTGTCATTTAAGAAAATAATACACATTTGTAATAACAAGAAAACATGTTCAATTAAAATCCTTAACATTTATTAATTACTCTTTCTTCGACAGCATCACAAGATTGAAGCAACTAACAACTCCTTTCAAGCCATCAATTTTGATTCGACGAAGAAAACGCATCTACTAATACACGGATTCTTAGGAACTGCAGATGGTTATTGGCTATCTGTAAGTATTTCATAAGATTATATTACTAATATATACTGTAATATATCCCTCGAAGATTTGGAACCTCCACTAATCTTAAGACTTCACTAATCTTAACTTGTTTTACGGAACTTGTCCAGGTTTTAAGAGCCTCGTTGGCTCAGTGGTAGAGCGTTCATCTCTGGCGCTTATGGTCGTTGGATCGATCCCAGCTCAGGCCATGTGGGCTTTGTGGTGGACAAACACCATGCGCGTGGGTTTTCTCGGGGTTCTCCCAGTTTCTGCATTCCACCAATTCACCCATCCTCATCCTTATGGCCTGAGTAAAATACCTTAAAGAAAACTTCAAATTCCACGTTTTACATTACAGACATTGATCCGTTTCGGTTTTTCTAAAGGAAATAAATATTGTGTGAACATCATAAATTATTCTTTCTAGCTTTCCATTTTCGTAGTATTATTGCAAGTAGTAGTAATATTAAGCCTTAGGACTCTTTATAGAGACTCCCATTGTTATCATTTGAATTTCCTTGAATTTATTTATGGCCTTTAAGTATCTTTGGGTCAGGTCGTATCATTACTGCAGTGGAGCGCTCTCTCCAGGCAAAGCCAGAAATTATCTCATGAATATGTGTTTGAATGATATTTGGAATGGTAATATCGCAGCAGTATGAGTTTAAATTGAAGAATTCTAACCATCGCCATGTCACTGATTTTCACATTTTGTTAACACCACTCAAAAAAAGAATACGGTTGGAGAAACTTTAAAATCCTATTTGTCATAGTTGAAGTTGGGACAGCAATACTATGGGTTCTGTTGTAACGTTTTCTTTTGAAACGGAAAAGATGAATGTACAAAAAAAATAAACAAACTAAAAGGTATTAGTATAAAATTAGGTTAACCACCTCTTGTTTTCAATAAAAACAATTAGTAGATTTTTATAATAAACAAAGAAAACGCTATCAAAAGAACACAGCAGATTCATTGCTTTTAACTTACACGTTATACCAACACCTATTAACAGCAGCGAATTAAAGAAAAACGAAGGGAGAAACTTCGGTCCCGTTGAGGTATTCGACATAAGTGCATGACTAAAATTATTTAACTGAAAATAAATTCACTACTTCGTCCATCAGAATTGAACCTGTCAAACACACCAGTATGGCTAGCGTCCTTTGTTCTTCTTAATTAGTAGTTGCGTCTATAAGACATTGTTTCAATTTTACAGGGAGAAAATCAAGTGGATAGAAATAACGTCCCTTATATGGTTTAATAATTGTATTTGTTAACGAGAAAACAAAATGCAGTTTGCTTGAAACCAGTTGAAGAAAGCACGGAAAGAGGGGAGACGTCCATTTTTTGATTGAGGTTTTACTCGTAATCAATTCTACACAATTGCGGCTAACTGCTAGAGAAGTTTCAATCCAGAGGCGCAAATAATCACCAAGTTATAGCGGTGTTTCGAATGTTAAATACATGGTAGCAAATGGGAGAGGACTTTAAAATGCGTCTTACTAGAAATCACCTTTCATGGACATCCTGGTTTTTCCTGTACTCTTCAATAATTAATGGTCTTCATGGAATAATAAAGGCAGAAAAGTGTTTAAGAAAGGCTATCATCTTATTAAAGGAACTAGAACGGATCGAAACTGAGTTCCCGCATCAGGACTAGGTCAGGTCGACTCAGGGCTGGGTCAGACCGGGTCTCCGAGTCAGGCCGACTCAGCGATGGGTCAGATCGGGTCATAGAGTCCAATTCGGATTACCATGTAGCATCAGAATTTGACGCTACATATCTTTTTGAAATTCTTTTGTTAATTTAAGTCACATAAACCGTTAATTCGAAATGTGTGTTGAAAGACACCTCAAGTTTCCTAAGCGAGAGCAAGGCCATCCGCATGGCGTTCATAGTTTTCCACCTGCAATTGGGATGTTGCTTTCTTTGCTACTCACGCTGTCGAGAGCTATTTCAAGGTCCCAGGGTTTATCGTTTGATGGAGCACAGTAGAGGTTCGGTTCCTTTTGAACTAAAGCCTAAAAAAGGGTTTTTACCTGCCGCCATAGATTCAGTGGATTCCAATTTAATCCTTTAGTTTTGATTATTTTCTATATGGCTAATACCTGCCGTCATCAGCCTAGTGTATCATACCTTCGGTCCTTTTGCTCAAGGAATATTCAAATATAGTATTCCGTTCTTGATAGATGAAGTTGGGCTCAGTTAAATTCAAATATTTAGTATTTGGTAGTTGCGCTTATAGTTGAGCTAGTTGTTGTATCCCGGAAGTCACTTGGTTAGCTTCTAAGATTATTAAGTAACGTGCAACTTAAGTTGATTTAAGAATTTATCGTAAGCCTGCTTTGCAGTTGCCAATGATAAACAGTCTTCCTCTGCATAATCAATTTTCTTTACTTTGTAAACAATGTCAATATACTTATATTAAATCTTAATCTTTTTGATTTCATTTCGTGTTTCAACTATCATTATTCAATTACCTGACTCAAACAATTGTAGTTTACATTACGAAAAAATTATTTCACGAGAACTCCTATTACTAAAGTATATATTGCAAAGTAATTTCTTTCTGCTTGCTGTAAGAGAGCCATTTTAACACCAGGGGCCTGATTCCTGAGTTCACATTATTTACCTATCAACTGAAGGAGTGTGTCAGTTCCGAAGTCGCTTGCAAACTTTTTCCTATTCCTGAGCGCTGCTAGCGGAATGGAAGTCGTCGGCATCATGGTGAAAAATAAGGGAATTTTATATTGCCACGATGCTAGAGGAAAAAGCACAATTTCTATGCATAAAATATTCAGTCATTGTAATCTTTTTCCCAAGAAAATTATAACAATATTTTTTTCTTTCTCTCCTTTCCAGGTCTTGGCCAAATCTTTGGTTCAAGAAACTGACAGCAATGTATTTATTGTTGGTTGGAAAAAGGGAGCTTTGCCACCTTATATTCAAGCAGCAGTTAATACTCGAGTAGTAGCTTTGGAAATTGCGTTTTTTATCAAATTTCTGCAGGTAAACAAGAAATATTATGTAATTCTATTTTTGAATTGAAATGCGTCTCCTTGATCTTACAAAGTGCTGTAGCTTGAAGGTAAACTGCACTATGTCACTTTCTTGCCAAACTTATTACATAGTTATGTGCATTTGAGTATTCTCTCCCCTTAGGTATACCGAAACAAGTCATTGTTAGTTTTGTAGAGGTAATTTATAACATAAACTATGTTCCAAAAGAGGAACATTTCGTCACAGGAATTAATCACTAGATTATAGAAGTGACTTCTCTCTGCCTTCACAAGACGAACGAAAAGAACTGGAGCAGATGTCACTGAGCTAATAATAATATACCTTCTACGCTTGCTCTCGTACCCGACAAAACCGACATGTAAAGCTGTATAATCGACTTGTACTTACGTATGATGGAAGCACGTGTAATGGTCCGGTACCACTTTATCTGCTATTTAAGCGACCAGAGAACTGCCCGCCCTGTGACTCAGGTTACCCGACGACACCCATCTCATCTCATAGAGTATTGTTCATACAGTGTTGCTAACTCAAGAAAAAACCAAGCAGTACAAGGATATCGTGCCAATAGCGACCCAATACTGGACAAATAACGTGGATATCATCATGGTTGGCCATTTTAATAAACATACATCGACATTGGTGTCGTACGATATTTTGACATTCAATGCTATTCTTGAAACTTAAGAAACGTGTTGTTCTTACCCTCCTTTCTCATATATAAAACGTCTACATGCTCCGTTTGAAGGCATTATGTAATGAAAATACTATGTTACAACACTCCATGTCTGAGTTAATGAAGTACATAATCGAATATTTATCTTAAAGGATGACTCCGTAGCAGAGTAGCTAATGCAATAGACAACAAATCACAAGATTGCAGGTTCGAATCCAGACAAGTGCGAAATTTTTCAACTATAAATGAAGACGAGAAAATAAAGCATGTAATGGAATAGAGACAGAAAGTAATCAATATCACGTTTTCTTCCTAAAACTACTGCCAAAATATACGGGATACCGTTTACTGAAACAGAAGCCAAAGGTGGTGGTGCTTTACGATAGAGATCGACATCCAAACCAATCGGCATCATCTTGTTTCTTGGTGACGATCGGCCGATACTGATAGGGTATTTTCTGGAGTATTTTCTAAGTTGCACTACAGGAGCATTTTGTTTACTTACAACGCATGCTAAGAGTCAAACGTACTGTATCCTTCCGTCAGGTGGTCTGCGAACTTTGGAGGATATAAATTAAGACAGATTGCTTAAAAATACTTTTATATTGGGTTGGCAACACTGCATGACATTGCAGTTGCAGACCATAGATAATTTGTACAATGTTTATCATGATTCAAAAGTTTCACGTTGAAAGCATTCAACCTATCTATAATTTGTCCACAGGTATATGGCGGGTGAGCTTGGTGAGAGTGATATCCAATGAAATATATCCAGACGCAGAGAGCTTCGCTTTTGTTCGTGTTTTCTCTTATAAAATTCTTTTTCTTCCTCAGAACTGCGTGAGTTGTAAATATCAAACACGAAATAAACAGTACAACGTTGCTGCATCCACGCGCAGCAGTTTCAGCTCACTGTGACAGATTGAGACTTCATTCTCGTAGTTGCCAAAGTGCGTGAAACTTGGCAACAATTTTCCATAGACAAGACACTCATACTTTCACTTTAAGACAAGACACCTCAAGACAACTGAACTCAATTTGATGCTTACACACTCATAGAATCAATGACCTAAAAAAATTGTCATTGGCTTCCCGGAGCGTAATATAACTTGTTATGTTAAAGAGTACAAGTGTAATTGGCGTTTATCTGTATTAATACTAGTAAAAGAAACGAAATGTTCATCCAAAATGCTTGTATTTAGGTACTTTTCAATAGCTCAACAGGACCTTTATCTACCTTTTAACCTTTGTTATCTTTCGACCTTCCTTACGTTTTGTGTTTAGCGTTACCATTCCGTTATGGTATGGACTGATTTTCAAAATAGTGTTGCTAGAAAGTTAGATAACCTTTGCGTTTTTTGGAACGAAGATAAATATAAAAATATCAGACACATGTTTTGTTTCCTTTTCCTGAAAAATCAACATTTGTGGACACGTTCGGTTTATGCTATCGAACTTTCAATCAAACAACAATCGAAATTAAATACAGACAAACACAAATAAGTGTATAATATAAACGAACGTACCCCATGAGAACGTACTAAAGTATTTATAATGAAACTAGTTTGAATTATCTTTATAGAGAGCGCTAATAAATGCAAGTATTGCTTGAGCCAAAGATGCCTCAAAATCATCAATAAATGTAGTATCCAAATGAAAAGAACCTGCCTGATTTAGAGTTGGCAGATGAGAAACTACCATCTAAATTGAGGTTGATGAATTCGAATTTAAAATTAGTTTCTCTGTCTTCTTTTGTTAGGGTCACTAACGTAAATCTATAACATGGAGAAAGCTAATTACATGAAAAGGAGTTGCCCCTGCCAGAGACACCAAAGAAGAAACAGACCTATAAACTGAGTTCATTAAGCTCAATTCTAAATTTAGTTTCTCTCTAACTGATTTAGCTGAGGTGCTATAGCCTTCTTTAGAGGCGAACAAACCATCAAATTGAAAAATGAAAGCGGACCGAAATTTTGGTGGTGAGCCCTACAGTTCAGTAATACTGGATCCAAATAATAGGCAATAATGAGCATCCAAAGAATTCTCCACAGATCAGCGTACAATTTGCCGTAGCTGTAACCTCACAATAACACACTGTTGTATATTGTTAACTAGTACAAACTCAAGAGTAGATATGAAGCTACAAAGAAACCAAAAAATATACATTATTTGTCCGCATTCAATTTCACATAAATAGTGACGAGAATGGATCCTTGGAATTGGCAACGAAACTAACTGTGTACAAACAATAACGACTCGAGCCATCCACGTTCGGTAGGAAACTTCGCTAAATTCGGATCGTAATTCCGGTATGGAACCTCGACAAAGGCACTGGTAAGACACCTTATTCTTAAGAGTGATCACTGAAGAACATCATGCCTTAGACGTGACGGGTTAAAAACATAGTTGCCTCTCTAGCCCATGAAAGATGTTTTAAACGAGCAACAACGTTGATGGTAGAACAGTAGACATTTCATGAGAAATTTTCAAAGTGAACACACGTTGATTTCACATTGGTAACACCGTTGAATATCCATTTGTTTAACCTTGAATTCAAAGTTGTACAACGATTAAACTTTTAAATAACGGTAACCGTTAAATAAACCGTTACTGACACTACTGAAAATCCGCCTTTTCAACGTTGAGTTCAAATTAGTCAACATTTTACATTTAAATAACGGTAACCGTTAATGACACCGTTGAATATACGCCTCTTCAACGTTGAATTCAAAGTTACTTCAGCGATTAAACATTTAAATTATGGTAACCATTGAATTAATGGTTGAAAAAGCAAAGATTCAACGTTAAATGAATGTTTGGTTTCTATGTGTGCTATTGAAATTACAAAATAATATAATACATAACATAACATTTTCGTTAAAATATTTCTATTAAATCTAATTAGCTAGATGTGAATGGTATAATGAAGTATACAAATCCTTAAAATACATTTTAGCAACCCAATTATTTATTGGTATAAAACAGTCTGGTTTCTTTTTTGTTTGTTTGTGTTACTTGGTGATTGAGACTTCAACAGAATTAACATTGTCCTCCATATACCATAAGGGTTTAATTCTTTCTCACAGAAAAAATTTGGCCTACGACCAAAAGATATTCACCTAATTGGACACAGCCTTGGGGCACAAATTTCAGGTTACGTAGGAAACGAAATAAAGAATCTAGGGAGAATATCAGGTGAGTATAACTTCTTTTAGCACGCACTGTCGATAAGCATTGACTATAAACTACCAGTTAAGGTTTCATATGTATATAGTGTGTTTAAGAAACAGGATTCATAAACTTAAACGTTACTTCCGCACACTGCAATAACGAAAAAAACTACTTTGAAGAAATTCTAAACATGCGTAGTTTTCGAGATAAGGGCAGTGTCACAAATGACGTAATATCTCGACAAATAATGAAGCAAGGCGTGTCGGCTTGGCCAATCTCAATCAACGTTGTGTAATACCTAAGGATATATTTGACTGAGGAGGTGTAACACACCGGCTATTTCGCCTAAGAATTTTATTGTTAGTAATTGAGATTGCGAAGCAGAAAAGCAATGAAATTCGTTCTAAGCTACAAATGCAGGGTCTCTTTTCTTCTAGAAGTAACGCTAATAACATTGGACACTTACAATAGGCTTGCAACTAGTTCGGCACGTCAAGTATGCAAGTTAACAAATAGCTTAACAGGGCACTTTGCAAGCCTCTTCAATTGAAACAAACTTAAAATGGAAGTGTTAGTTCACGTGCAGCAAGTTAGTTCTGGCATACTTTCTGTAAGGATACAAGCGTGGAATGTCACGGTTAGTACGTTTGTAGCCAGTTTACATCAGGTCACCAACGAACTTGATGCAAACGTCTTTGCTGGTAAAGATTACAATCGTTCGACGTAAACTCTGCTGCTATGATCACATGGTTCCAGACATTAGGCAGGCAGTGTGGCGTTTGTTACTGATCGAAGAGAGCACCCTACTCCAGAGACGTTGATAAGAGTATTATTGAATCGTCTCCCTTCTATGGTTTCTCAATGTTCCCTCATATCTGATGAATAAGGATGAAGGAGAACAAGTATATCCCATCCCATTCATTCAGCACTACCTTCGAGTGATGTGGAATATGTATATGGCACCTTACATTGTAGCTTCTTCTGCCGAACTGCTGGCTCTAAATGGTATAGCAGGTAGTGAAAATAGTATACAGTATTAAGAGTGTTCACTTCTGAAATAGCCCGTCTATCCAGGTGCTGTTTATCGGTTGCGTTCCCAGAGTACTCTCTGACCCGTTCTTTCTGGGCTGCCTCACCTCGATCTTCATACGGAGCTACCAATCTGGCAATATTTCAGTATGAGAGAACATAGTTTGCACCGGCGTCCATCAGTCATTTGTGACACTGATGTGCGTTTATAACTCGTGTAACCTGAAGTTTAATAAATACCAGCTATCTTAGGCGAGTAAGCACTGTTTAGGACTATTACAGACTAACAGTTTTAACTCTTTCTTTGTTATTAGCCGAAATCTCACTGCAAAACTTGCAAGTTACTACATACACGAACCACTGATAAACAATGCGTTGCTCGTCGTTTGTCATAGTTCCTAGCACTAGATGACAAAGTTTACACTGCAAAACAGTAACCTGTATATGATTTATACACTACCCCGGCGTCATATAATACGCAAGATTTTCTGTTATTGTTATGCTTACTCTTATTATTTCAATGTCTTTGTTGTGATGATCATTTCTTTTTCTATCTTAATCTTCAATTGTAATGACCTTAAAGTTGTATAGAAAGTTGGGTGTGTTCCAATTTTTATGTGTTTAATAGCATAATAAATAATAATAATAATAATAATAACCACGGGCATTACAGACGGAAAGGTCCTGAGTCTGTTCCAACACCATGTGTCCGCGGTAGGTGGAACTGCGTCCACCTGAATGACGGCAGTTTGATCAGCACTGCGCACCACCTGGCCACGAACAAGCGCATTAAGGGCTTTCTAGACCGAGTGGCCGTCACGTCTTTATTCACGTGACTCCCCAGTTTACCTCACGACGATAGTTGGACCCCAAAAAGTTGGACTCAAGCTGTGAATTGAACCCGGGACCACACGGACATGAGCCCAACGCTGTAACCACTAAATTATGGAGCTCCCTTAAATACATATCAGTACTTTCAAATATAATTTTTAATTACTAACACCAAAATTCTTTATCGTTTACACACATTTTCTATTTTGCGAGTTACTAAACCTTTACTTCATAGAATTTATTAAAATATTATCGTTTAGTATTGAAGAAAGCAAATATTTGTCTGTTAGAAATACTTTACCTTTATATTTCTATTTGCAGGACTGGACCCAGCAGGGCCATTGTTTTCGAAAATGCCAAACTTTGTTCATCTGGACCCTTCTGATGCCCGTTTTGTCGACATTGTTCACAGCGACGCAGACCCTACATATACTCTTTTAGGTAACTTGACTACATCCAAACATTATCATTCCAAAAACTAAATGAATTGTAAATATATCAATCAGGAAACAAAAAGCTAGAAAATGTATCAAGAAAACATACAAAGAGTATATTATTATTTCTGAAAATAATGTATGTAATAGAAAACCAGGTCTGAAATAATAATAATGAACAATTTTTGCATGCACTTTCAAATACTGTGTCAAAGTATCCCCCTTTCGGAACGTTGGTTTCGGAATGTATTGTATAACGACCTAACGTTGAGGTTATTTGAAGACCAGTTAAATAATTTAGATTTGCTTATCCTAACTAAAACAACCCTATATAGTAAGTGCGAAGAGAAATTGACAGATTAAGAAACCGGCAATCGAATCGGAATATTCCATTTACCGGCTGGGTGTTCTACGAGGTGAGCTACTACCAGCAGCTGGCAGATTCTGGTTTCATTCCGGGTCACATTTCATTCACTTCAGCAACCAATTTATCAGTTTATTTTGCAAACCGTTACCATTCGCGAGGATAAAAGAAATTAATATTCAAAAATAACTTGT
This sequence comes from Lepisma saccharinum, assembly GCA_022664845.1. NCBI lineage: Eukaryota > Metazoa > Arthropoda > Insecta > Zygentoma > Lepismatidae > Lepisma > Lepisma saccharinum. Next base: position 11,948 of record JAGDQP010014795.1, on the reverse strand, counting down.
TGTAACATATCACTGATTAAACAAACTGTTGAACGTTTATCTAAGGGAATCACGATATCGAACTGCTGCGAGAGATGATTGCAATATTGCATTGGATACACCTATCTTTGGTGTATATGCATCTACATGTTTTTTCTTCGGCAATGGCTGGTTTTCCGTAATTTTTACTTTTAAAATGTGACCGTTTTACGCATTTTTGATATCCTGCCACTAGGGGGCACTTTATGTATCACTCATTTCATCCTTCGTTTTTAGTTGTTGATGCATGCCAAATATCATAATTTTATTTTGTTTGGTCTGGGTTATACAGTCATTTTTAGGTGAAATTTGAAGATCTTAAGTAGCATCCCCTGTGAACAAAGTTCTGGTTTTTTTTTGCCAATAGATAACCTAGTCTATGGTTTAGGTTAGTCTCCCACTGATTTTTCATCTTCTTCGCATGAACCATGCTTTCTCTACGCTATTTCAAAGTTCTGCTATGAAATTGCCCCCTAGCGTGAGCCAGTGATATCAGCACAAAAATATTTGGTGCACGAGATCAGGATGGTGTACGAATCTTCTATACCGAGTTTCATCGAAATTTATTTTGTTATTCTTCGTCGATTCTAGGAAAGTCAGTACATTCGGGGAACTGCTCTTTGCAGGGTAGGTTCTCCTGATACTCCTTGCGGGGCCTGGGTGCCTAGTCTATGGGGGTAATCTCTGCCACTTGCATTACGCTGTCACGCGAGTGATGAGTGAAACCAGGGCTTTTAACGGTATTCAAGAGAGAGGGGTTGTAGCATTCGGTAGGTCGTGGGTTCGATTCCAGCGGCCGACCATTCTGACTGAGGTTTTTCAGGGTTTTCCTCAGTCACACTAGGCAAATTTCGGGATGGCACCTTCCACATAGGCCCTGGCCGACACCTTCCCGAATCCTTTCCTCTCCCCTATCACGGTCTGAGCCTATGGGATAACTGTGAATGCTACAGCGTCACAGAACTACATCAAAATACAATCAGAGGATATGTGTAACGATCAAAACAAATATGCTTGTTTCTTTCCTCTCGTTTTCAAACTAGACGACAAACATAACTTCACTTCCTGGGATCTCACGGGTATTAACCCATCTCCTGCCACTGACTTGCCACCTGAACATCTCCAAATTGCAGTAACCAGGAAATAATGATTACCAGAAGATTGGTTAAGTTTGATCAAATTCATGATGGAAACAGGAACCACAAGTGCTGACCTTTCAGGAGCAACAACAGTTGAAGAGATTATTATGGATCCAAGCTTCAGTCCAAAGACTGATGAATCACCATCTGCTTCCAAGAAAAGAGGAGTCGACGAGTATTCTCACGAAAGGAAGGTTCTCCTTATGAAAGTTGTCAATCAAGAAGGACCCAAAACAGTTGCCAACCACATGAAGGTGAAGGAGTGTCCTCTCACGTACAGTCAACTCATGGTCTGGACAAGCTGATGCAACTGCTCAAAATGTACAACAACAGCATCCAAACCTCATCGTAAAGCCGGTTCCTCCTTTAACAACTGAAGACTTGTACTACATCAGGCAGAACTTATGGAAGAAAGCAGTCGTGTATATATGACTTAGCTATAGCACGTGTCGTCTACTCACTAGTCGCTCGTCAGATGGCGTCATAGCAGCTGTGATCGTAGATACGACATTACTTATCGGATAACCGGTATTTTATTGAGCTGCCTCTTTCTGTATCTGTCACCATCTCAACAGTATTTTTCATTTCTCTTCTAATTCAAATAACTTACAACCACTGTTACATCGATAGTTATATGTAACAAACAGTGTTCACCACACGATGCGCAGATGTAAGTAAAAAGAATTTAAAATAGATGTAAGTTATTTTACACGAAAAAGGTTTTTGGATATAACTTTTTGGCACCAAATACCAAGTTATTTCATTCTGTAAACTGCCGGTTATATCTTTTACTGCACAAAATATTGTAGTTTCATGTGTAAGGTACCCCTAATTAGGCAATGACGGAGAGAACTATTTCTTTCGAAAAGAAATTGATATACCTTATTTTGTATTTACAATTATATTAGTTGCGCGCAGTTGTATAGGCAGCACCAGCAATATGATTGGATGCAATTGTGTTTATATCGTAGTTTTATGCCATGAAAATGAAGTTGTTTTATTCGCACTTTCTGATATTCGTTACATTAAATCATCCGCATTTATGGTGGGTTATTGACGAGTACTAATGGTTCGTTCTAACTACGTATCATTAAACATAGAAGCAATTATGGAACATTTTTTTAATGACTACCCTAGTGTACCTTTGAACACTATTACGTCATGTACCTACGAGTAATTCTGATGTATACCAGTGAACACTGCCAGAAGGAGAATAATCTTGGAGACGTTAGTCTGCATGACAGCAACAGTAATGAAGAAATGTTAAGGAAGATACCCTCAGTACGCGTACAGGGAACGATTCGGGGTAACACGATAAGTTTGAAAGCCAAATGTATACAACAGGTGGTTTTATATTGATGTAAAGTTTAAAGAAGTAAGCAGATTCTCATTATTCTATTTGTAAAATAGTAAGACAAAAGCTTTAATGTTATAGAAATCTGGGATTGGTTTAAAATTACTAAAAAGCAATCCTGGTAGATTGTCATAGTTTTTCTCTGACGTAAACCAGACACCCATGATTAGCAAATACCAGAATTACCCCAGAAAATATGGTAATATTGAATTACGCTGGAATTTGAAATGAACAGGGAAGTGACAATATATTGTGTTTCTCACTACAGGATTTGGCGATATTGACGCTGGTGGGCACCTGGACTTTTATCCCAACTCTGGAATGCGTCAGCCTGGTTGTAATGCCCAGTGGGCTGCTAAAGAAGCCCTCACTAGAGAAATTGACACAGGATCAATGGAGGAAGTCGTCTCCTGCAGTCATTATAGATCAATCCATTACTACACGGAGTCTATTGATTCGAAATGTCGTTTCGTTGGGTTTCGCTGCAGTGATTATAATAAATTTATGGATGTAAGAAATTGTAAATAATTTTCTATATTTGTACTGTAATTTCTCAGAAACCTATATACTTGTATAAACTTCAACGTGTAGAACATTTCGGTATTAATTAAAGATAGCATTATCAATAATGTTCTGCTCATAGAGTCAAAGAACAACAAAAATTTCTTTGAAAGTAACTTTCGATGAATTCAGCTCTAAGAAAATATTTCTGATGTCAAACGAACAAAACTCTACCTCACTAGACAATGTTGTATTCATCTACTATATTCCTATCCCCAGTAGCACATGGTTGAGAAAATTGTTTAATGTTAGCCTTTTCCAATGTTTACTCAACGTATAATGGATGAACAAATGGTTTAAAACGTTTCTTCAAACATTAAACGTTGAGTAAACGGTTAAAAAACACGGGCATTAAACTATTTTCTGAACGTTTGTCAACCATGTGCTACTTGGATCTTGCTGTTCACCATATTAATTTTATTGTTCATTCCAGTATGTTCAATTTAGTGTCTAGTGAACTTTTTTTGATTCGTCTATGTAAAAAGTAAGTGTATTCACATCCTGAAGTTTCCGGCAAGATTTAGCATTCCAAACAACTTTCACGTCGATATTGAAAAATGATTAACTGTACATTTTTTAGGATATCTCACATTATTATATTTGTAGAAAACCGGTATCAAACAAGTCAACGTTGAAATTAAGGTGAGGTCAGGGTCTGATCTGGCACAGTTTCAATTCTTTATTGCTTTGAATTGTAAATAGGATAATTAATTTTTCAAGTTAAGCAGTAGAATTCAGAATCGGTCTTCATTAAGTGATTATAAAGTATTCATAGAAGTTAATGAGTTTGGTGCCGTGACGAATTAAGATTTAAATTAACGTTTACTAAAGAAGGAATAGTTGTTTTGAATACGAAGAGGAGCACGTTACAGAAGGAGAAATACCGAAACTAGAATATATGTGTATGGAAGATGTTAAAGTGATAAAAGAAGTAATGATTTCAATAAATGAAGGAGTTACAGTTACAGAACTAGTACCTGTGTTTATTATCTAAATAAGTAACTACTTTTAGTAATGATTAGATAGATCTTATAAGTCACAGTTAGACTTTAGACATTAAAGCGTTGATCACTTAATCGCCGTTAAGGATCATAGTAGTTCTTAGCTATTCTGTTTCTGTCTTTTAAAACATATATATGACGTCTTTTATATTATTAATATGTGTGTTGCTTTATTCCAGGGAGAATGCACTTATTGCGAAAAAAGTGAACATGATTGTGCATTGATGGGATATTGGGCAACTCCTTTTGACACGGCTGATACAAAACTTAAATATTACTTTCGCACGGATAAGAAATTCCCATTTTGTCGTAAGTAATATTGTTACCCTGAGTTTATGATAGTGTTATCAATTGAGGCGTTCATTTTCTAACGGGTCCTTGTCCAAAAATAATTAAAATAGAGATGGTTGGCATTGTTGAGTTCATCATTTTCTAATACTTTAGTAAGATTTTGCAATTCCAAACAATCTCCAGAATCATTTAATTATCGTAAGAAATTAAAGCACAAAATCGTAACTAACAATAAAAAATGTATATATTTTTATCTTCTCCAATATCCTTTTGCAAAAAGGTAAAATATTGATAAACTAATACCTCTCCCAATTTATAAGATATTTTGTAGCTATACATTAGCCCAACTTTGAAAAATAAGAAGTCTATAACAAGTGTTTTTGTTAATTTCCCACCAGTTATGGTGTTTGGATAAGGACTCGTTTGGAAATGGAAGACTAAATCTGATTTTACTAACTGTTTAATATCTCGAAGGGTGAGTGTTGTTCGCATTTTACTGTGATATTTTCAAAGATTGCAATAATAATTAAAGTTCCACTAAACGTTGACGGATTTGGTTCCTGTTATGACCAAAATTATCCGTTGTCTCGCTTTTGTGAAGAATTTCTCGTTAAGAACTTAGGTTATATGTTTCGACTTCACACTATTTCCATTGTTTTTCTGACCATGTTTGACTGCTGTAAACCACCCAAATACTTGGATATGTGATAAATGTTGATTCCTGTACATTGACAACATCAATGTCAGTGCCTCCAAAGATCTTTAGTGAATTTGTTAACAGAACATCATATTGCTTTGGCACGACAGATACTTTGAGTTGCTCTTGGCTGCACTTTGTCCTTGTTGAAACTCGTAGAGCAGAAGTTCACGTATCTGTCTATTTTATTTGGTTCACTTTATCGACAGTGGGAACATATAAAATATCATTAATATACTGGAATATTCTTAGGAGTTTGTAAGAACAGATATAGTGGTAAATAAGTACAAGTAGCTATGTCACAAAATCTTAGTTTATCTTTTGAGATTTGGGGGGAGCGCGCCAATCACTAACACTCGGCAGTATATCAATATTTATTCATCATCCTCTGTATTCCAAGAAACTACACACTTGAAACTCTCAATGAGTCACAATAATCACTAAGAACATAGGTTACAAAATCCATTTCTAACCAGATGTAAAACAATTCATATGTAAATAACTGGAAGGAACGTACGAAGATGGTACTCCCGATCTATTCCCTTATCAGAGTGCACTCGGTTTAACATGTAACGAATAAAGTGTAACTAAGCGGATATGTGGAGAAAGCAATAAGCAATTATACGGAACATTTCATCACAAATTTCACTGCCATTGTAATTGAGGCGTATGCGCGAACAAACGTCTATGTGACAGTTTTGTGTAAGTGGAGATATTTACGAAATAGATGTCTCTGATGTGTCGTTGATATGTATTTACACTTGGTTTGAGCATATTGCAACAAATGGCCTCGGTATTCAGAAATTTCTGGAGAGAAATGCAGTACCAAAACCGTGGAACAAAAGTATATGCTCTTCCCTTGAGTAAGCGCACGCTTAATTAGTGTGATGGATTAATGTAGTAAAAGTCTATGTTACGGTACATCATAAAGCACCATCATAAAGCATCATAAAGGCCCAGAGTCAACTTGATTGCCGTTTCTCTCAATACACTCAAGATTGACGTTTGTTCGCGCATATGCCTCAACTAAACCTTCTTCCTGTGTTTCTGTATATTTGCACATCATTACTTAAATATTCAAAACGATAAGTAAATCATCAAAGAGAATATCATTTATACTGCAACTTCACTAATAGTTTTCTTGTAATTTTCAGTCTACCATTATAGAATAGTAATAGAAGTATCTTCGTCTGTGAAAAGAGTTGTCGAAGGTCAAATTACAGTTCATTTGAGCCACGATTCAGACACATTCGATCCTATAGACATACCGCGCAAGTAAGTAAATCATCTAAATTAACCTATATTATAGTATTTATTGTTTCCTAGAACAATAAAAGAATGGTATAATGTCATTGAAGCTATGTAAAACACCTTGATACAGAGTAGCATTCAGCGGAACAGTGAGAAATAGCTTGCTCTACGAAAATAAAATGAGTTTACTAATTTTTTGCTTCCTTCTGACTATCTAGGATATAATGTATAGCTGTTTGTTGTCAGGTAGACTCTGGAGTCCAACACTTTCCCGTACCCTTCCGTCTCCCTATCCCGACCTGAGCCTTAGATGCCTGAATTCCATACATAAAATACTCAAATTCACCAGATTATTTATACAACCTATCAATGATATCGCAGCAAGACGAGTGTCATAGAATTATATCATAAAAGGTCACACACTCGATCAGGTATATGTTGCATGCAAGACCAGATCATATTGTCTGTGTCGCATCATTTTATTTACACCGCATTCGTAGGCACCGTATCCACAGTTTGAATTGGGCTCCCTCAGAGCTTCTCCAAGGTCTCCACGGGTTTATACTCCGGTGCCATGGTGACTACTCAATGTTGCTGAAGTAACTGCAATGTTCTGTTAACCATGGACTGGTTACGCTGACCATTTTCTTGCTGGAGTAACTTATCTTTCGCTGATACATAAAGTTCCTGAATGACACTCAAGAAAATAGACGTGGCGAGAACGTATGGAAGTTGTTTTTAGACACACAGCAGTTGCAGTCTCATATTAACTGAACACCTACGCCTCTAAACTAGCATATGTTCATGAAGCAAGAACAAATAGTGTTAGGAGGGTAACTCTTGTGTGATACATCGTCCCATAGCTCACAGTAGCTAAGGAAAACTGTTTTGTCCAGTTGGATATATTATGGTTCTTCCCCGGTTAACGTTGGTTGCGATTACCACTATTGTCATTTGCTTATTAATTTACAATACTACGAGACAGACGTCAGTGGCCACGTAAATTGAAAATCCTTTCTACCCATTGCATTGTCTATTTTGTGTAATTATGTTTGCTATGTGCAGTCATGATACACTATCGACACCATTAATCGTTGAAAGTCCATTGTCTCCATAGCTCATGTCGGAAAACCTCAGCTTCAACTTAAGTCATGGAGTAGATCCATTTCATCAACACAACATGTAAAGTCATAGTCACGACACATTTTCATAATATTGTTTCATGTTGATGTGTAAAGACTTCAAAAAAATATATACCCACTTATACTCACCACCACCCTTAAAAAACATACGCACTTTTGCAGTCCATTCTTCGTTTTTAGTTTCGTAAGTCATCATATCATCCAAAGTATTTGGACACCTATCTGAAAATGAAGAACAAGTTTGAGCCACCCTCTATCGGGCACACTGACAGTCAATTCGGTGATGACAGCCTGCACTCTCGCAGGCATACTTTTAATCGCGTGGCGGAAATTTTCCTGTGGAATGGTAGTTCTCATGTCGAGCGTCGAAATGAGAAGAGGTATCAATTTGTGTCGGTGTGGTCTAGCACGAAGTCGGTGATCCAAAACATCCCAGGGACGATCTATCGGATTCAAATTTGGGCTTTCCATATGCCAATCTATTAGTGAGACGTTGTTGTAGACAAACCACACCCCACGATCCCTGCAGTATGAACGGGGTGCTCAGTCATGTTGAAAGAGACAATGGTCATTCCAAAAACTTCGATGGTAGCTAGCAGGAAAGTGCTTAAAATAACAACGTAGTCTTGTACCGTGTCATTGCAACGAATAGCAACACGGGTGCGAAGCCCCCTCCAGAAGAACATGACCACACTGAATTCCCACTCCACCGAATTTCAGAGTCGGCAATACACAGGACGTAGATGTCGTTTAACAGGCATTATCCACACTGACACCCTACATTCGGATCGCCACATTGTATACCGTGATTTAACAATCCACTCAAAGGTTTTCTACTGTTCTATGATCCAGGTTTGACACTCCTTACTCCACGCGAGGCGATGTTTGGCATTTGCCTGTGTGATGTGTGACTTATGGGCAGCTGTTAGCCCATGGAAACCAAATTTCCGCGCCTCGCGCCGAACAGTCATAGTGCTTGGAGTAGATCCTCATGCAGTTTGGAATTCATGTATGATAGTTGATAATTACTCTGTACTACCGTCTTTAACACTCGACGGTCTCTGGAGGTCCACATGGGACTCGGCCTCCACGCTGTTTGGTTGTACTCGTCCCTTCACGTTTCCACTTCACTATGATATCGGCAACACTAAAGCTAGGGATGTTCAGAAAGGTGAAAATCTCTTGCACAAACTTCTAACACGAGTAGCATTCAATCACCTGACCACGTTGAAAGTGCTTCAGTTCCTGAGACCATGAGTTTCCTCAAGCCGTGTTGTCTCGCGCCGTCTGCTGACTACTTATATCGCTGACCATATGTTCCATGAGGTTGAAAGCAGGAGGAAGGGGGGCGAATAAGGGGGGGGGGGGCAAGAGGAGAGCTCGACCCCCACTAGCCAGAGATACTATGCAAAATAGAAAACAAGAATATAATCTTTATATGTTCTTTCTATATTTTTATTTTTATTTATTATTATTTTATTTATTTAATGTCTGCACAACAAGCTTTATAGCCCAATCTGAGTGTCGATATTTAAAATGCTCACTTACAGACACTTTCATTAGAATATTTCTAAATGCTTTGGAAGACGAAGACATATCACATATATAGCAAATTCGATTAAAGTTTTACACATTTCATCGTAGGTAGTACATATTCTCCAGTTTGGCGACTTAATCAATATATTGTCCTTGCCTTTCCACAGTGGAAGAGATCAGTGTTGTCTACGCGAATTTTTAATGGTGGGACACGAAACTATAGCAATGATACTAAGGCTGTGCAGTCTAAACCATTTTGAATTATTTTCCTAAGAAATAACGGATCAAAAAATCTCCGTCTTTTCTCTAACGAACATAAACATAGTACATTTTCTCTAATGTAGAAACGTTGTTAAACTTTCTTCCCATTCTTATTACAAAACCTAGCATTTTAAAAGTTTCATTTGTAATATTTGTTATGTGACTGTTAAACGTTAATTTCATATCAACGTGTCACCAAGATCTTTAGCTACGTCGGCCCTAATTAATGCATACTTATGAATTTATTAATTATTTTTTAATCGTTTTATTTCTACTGAATGATAAATCTTCGTCAATTGAATTGAATTTTTAAGGCCTTTACGCAACTTTAGCTCAGGCCGCATGGATGATGATAAGATGATTGGTGGAAAGAAGAAGGGGATGGGACGGGGAGAACCCCGAGAAAACCAACGCACCACCACAAAACCCACCACAAAACCCACATGGCACCACGAGCCAAGTTTGAACCTACGAACCCAAGTGCCAGAGGTTCGCGCTCTGACCGTAAAGAGGTAAAACTTCGTATTGACTGAAAGTTGATTGATAGCGCACCAGATAGTAAAGTTGCCTAAACTATGTTGTAGTTTTATGGCATCTACCATGGAATTAATTTTAGCATATATTTGAGATCATCCGCAAATAGCACTTTTTCATTATCCGGTATGAATTCCGGTGGGTCATTAATAAACAAAGGGAATAAGAACGGTCCCAGATTCGAGCCTTGTGGGACTCCTGATAATACTGTATATTCATCAGATTTGTATTCCTTAAATACAATAGACTGTCTGCGATTTGTTGGATTAGAGCACATGAACCTATCAAGGATAGAGAGAAGTAATAATAATTTAATTTACCTAGTACTACATTGTAATTAACTCTGCCAAACGACTTTTAAAAATCAATATAAATCACATCGACTTGCTTTCCTTCGTCCAACGAATTTTCAATAAAATCTGTAAGAATTTCAAGGTTTGTTACCGTGGATTTTTGTGAAACTAGGCCATATTGTTTAGTAGAGATAACTGGCTTCACATGATTAATAATGGGTTGATGTACAATCTGTTCAGAGAATTTTGCAAAGACTGGTAAGATTGCTATAGGACTGTGATTGGTAATTTCCCGTCTGTTTTAGTTATAGGACAAAATAAAGCAGATTTCAATTTGGTAGGAAAAATACATCCTTTTACTGTCAAGTTGAACGCAATCAAAAGGGCGTATTTAAATAAATCTATGCATTCTTTCACTATGTAAGAGAGTATGCCATCAGATCCAAATGTCGTTTTGGATTTTAGAGTCTTGATATAATTTTCTATTTCATTCAAATGTTTTCGGTCAACAAACAGTATTCCAATGTCTTCGTAATCCCTAAAATTATTATCAAAATTACTGAACGGTTGAGACGAGGATGCAAATACTGATTGGTACGGTAATACTGTGCATACGTATTAGCTATTTCTTTATTGTTACACAAATCCCGACCTTCAAATTTTCTTATATTTACGGGGATATGTTTTGTTTTCTTTTTAATAAATTTTCAGTTGACCTGGATCATTATTATTTTCAGAATTTGATTTAAATGTCTTATAGGCTATTTTAGTTGACTTCCCTACGCAATCGAACAAATTCCTGACAGTAGGGTTTAGAATTTTAAATTTTGTATGTAAACTTTATATGATAAATTGGTTTAACCTTGAGTTTCCTAATAATGTCTTTAGTGCACCAGCACGGATACCTTGGGACAGAGTTTGCCAGAGACACATTTGTCAAATATTTCATCAATAATATAAATGCAATTAACATTATTATATTCTTTTAAGCATTCCCCATCAACTTCCAGTATACTTTACGTAGGTATCATGTACTTCATGACATTGTTCTTTTTAAGTTTTTGTGCCCTTAATTTAGTAAATATTGTTGTGTATATCCTGTTGGTAACTTTTTGCAGATCATAGAAAAAGTGTCGCTTTACCTTGCCCCCTTCTGAAAATCACAAGTTGTGTGTCCTTGAGCAATAGTGTTGTCCTTCATGATAAACAAACGTCTCGTGAGCTGTTCGGATACTTCAGATAACATAGTGCTTCAGTACACTTCAGTATCTTTGGTGTTCTACCCGAAGGAAGGTCCTGAATTAATTATAATCCGTCACTTTCAGTACTTAAGTATTTGAACTGTACTTCTGTGGTGCATTTGACAAAGGAGTAATTTTATCATTATCATTACTTTTTTTATCATTATTATTATTATTTACATTTTCAGACTTCCATATAAATACATAGTACTAATTTCTTACTTCTCTCTCTAACAGCGTGAGAGAATTCCATCCTTCTAAAAATCACACTTTCCTGGGAACCAGTAAGATTCTGAAGCCATCAATAGCAGCAGTTCTATTAAATTGGACATACCTTTCTGATAGTCCTATGCCAAGCAGGCGAAGTTGTTCCGGTTGCATTAATTACCTGTCTGTTAAGAAGGTGGAAGTGACGATGATAAGTGATACATCTGATTTGTAAGTCTTTATTTATTATTACTTATCTATATATTAAAAAAAGTTTGCTAATAAATACTTTGTCCGGTTCGTCCGGCAGTTCTACTTTTGATCAGATTTTAATCATTCTTTTTTTTCGTATTTCCGGAATATCACGTAGATGATCCATCAAGAACCCGCATTCCTCTCTGTCGAGTCTAACCTGCAGGAGA